>JAJHJA010000236.1:0-306189 GCA_021202915.1 Heliconius himera
TCATAGGTCCCTAAAAATTTAAAAGTCATTATTTTAAGTTTTGGAAACAAAAAAATAATCTTATTGAATAGGTGGAGATCCCAGTGCATAAATCTGCAGGTATCTGTTTTTTATGTAATTTCTTTTTAAGAATGTGAATTTTTAATACATGATAGTGGAATAGATTACACCAGGGTTGCCTAGAAGGATCGTGCCGCCATCACTTTTAATTAAATTTATGGTAATGTGTTTTTGTTGAAAAATTGCACTCATATCTTTTTTTATGTGAATACAACACCTAGTTGCCTAGTTTAAATAGGTCACTTAAAAAAAATTAATAGGTCACTTAATGTTGATAATTTGCACTCATGTGTTTTTTTGTGAATTATCAAATTAAAGCTATTTTTTTCTCAACACTATAACACACGGTTGCCTGGAAAATAACTGCCGCAAGCATGGGTTGCCATCATTTGAAATATTTTATTCCATTTCCGGTTGACTATGGGAATAGATTATGAAATGCGCGGTCTGCTTTATGTTTTAAAGAAAAATATCATGTAATATCGTGTAAAAAGGTCAATCTTAAAATTAATATTTATTCTAACTGTTCATCTTTCAAATGATGATTTGAATCGTATTAAGTACATATAGATGAATATATAATGTAAATATATTTATGATATCATCCTTGTTTTTTATATGAAAACCTACCTATAGATAATAAATTAAAATAAGCGGGTGAAGCCGCGCGGGGCCCACTAGTATATAATAACTTCAGAGAATGAAAATCAATTTAGCTTATCAAGGGAATTTCATAATTTTTTTGACTGTTTTATTCTACGGAAACTAAATTGAATAATAATAAAAAAAATATCGTATATATTATGTCCAGATTTTACGTAATTCTAAATCCAAATTTTACGTTGGCCAAAATTAAATTAAATTTTCATCTGTAATTTTATATATAATATCCATTTTACATATATTATTGACACTTATAGATACATCAAAATATATATACTGAGTAGTTTTATCGTTTTTATTACCAATATTTTAACGGTTTAACTTAATATATTTTTTAATTGAGTAGCATTTGGTGCAACAATGACGCACTTGCTCGTCATAGTGTATAAGTAGTGTTTCCGCATACACAGACATATTAAACTTAAAAAAATACTATTACTTTATTGTTGCAACAATTGAGTAATATTTGGATATAAATTTCGGTATGTCGCTGTGTTAAATAAACTGTGTTTAAAAAAAAGATATGCTTAGACCTGCTATAAATACTGTTACAATTAAAAATAATCAAAACTTTACTTACTTTTAAATTTGAATCTGTAAATTTGAGTCTGTCGTCTTGAGACGGTAATTAACCCCCTTAATAATAAACACCATGTTTAATAACCAAAGATGATTCTTTCAGCAAGACTCGGCGCCGAGTCATAAAGTTCCATCTACCTAATCTTGGTTAGAAACATACAGTGCTGACCGCGAGAGGTTTACTGTAATTTAGAAGGGTTTAGTGGTGCCAACAGCAGTCCTAATCATAGAAGCGAAATCGTAGTACATATCTCTGATAATCTCAATATAGGCCTCAGCCTGGATCGCAATGTCCACCAGATGCATTGACGAGCCACACAGTCAAAGGTCTTCTGCAGATCTAAAAAGGACACATGCAGAGCTCTCCTTTTTTCCCTGTATACCTCCATCAGAATTCTGAGGGCAAAAATGGCGTCCATAGTGCCCGATCCTGGCTGAAATTCATGTTGAGACTCAGAAATAGTACACTCTCGGCAGAGCCTGATGTCAATCATGCGCTCCATGAGCTTCATGGTATGACTCATAAACTTAATGCTCCTATAACTACCACAGTCTTGAACACTGCCCACTGCCACTTTTAAACAGGTGTAATGAACTTAAGCCGTCACTGATGTGGCATCTTACCAGTGTTAAATAAATATATGGTTAAAAAAATCAGTAAGCATGAGCACACCAAGAGAGCCCAGCGATTTCCACGCTTCGATCGGAATGTCGTCAGGTCCCGTCGCTTTTCCGTTCTTCATGCGCCGAAGGCAATTACAAGTTCGTCAAGGGTTATTGGGGCGATAAGACCGATTTTAGGCGGTAGGTCGTGATCAAGGCTGCATGGGTGCTGAGTGTTCAGCAAGCCTTGGAAGTAGCTTCTCCACTTCTCCTTCACAGAGGCATGACTTTAAAAGCAGCGTGAGCCCGTCCACAGTTTCAAGTTTATCATACAATAGTGACAAACTCTTACTGCGGGCTCTGGCTACAGCTCTTTTACTGGCACGACCAGATCAGACGCACAGATTCTCAGAGCGGCTGAAAAGGAGACCCTTTTCGGCCGCGCTACATCCCGCTTGGGGAGCATAGGCACTAATTAAGTTTGTGGTAACGCCCTCAATCAGTACCCTTACTCGCCCTTAGTCGTCAACTTCAAGGAGCCCATTGTGAACCTCTTCAAAAAACACTATTACCATACCGTTTCTACCTGAAGATGATCCAATATATATAAGCGGTTAACCCTATCCAATGTTACGGGACTAATTGCCCTTCCAAGGAGTTTCCTGGAGGAAAGCACACTGGGCCCGATGTCTCATGAGTACATCTGCGAGTTCTCTGCATCGTCCGCAGAGCCAACATTTCACGTTAAAAAGCGGAATTTCTGTCTGGGTATTAGCGTCTTTAACCGTGCCCGTACTTGGTACACGGTAGCCCTTGCCACTTGTCGGAGGTGTAGGGCGATGTGCCATACCCAGTCTCCTTATCCTGGAATTTCCTTTCATTTTTGTGGAGGATAGCGGTTTTTTCAATGGAGCAATTGCCATCTGGCCTCTAAAACCAAGTTATGGGAAAAACCGAGGAGGGGAGAGGAATAGGCCAGGTAAAATAAGAAAGAAGATAGGTAAAAGAAAGAAGGGAACTAAGGAAAGGAGGGAGACAGGAGGAAGGATACCACTCTTACGGCCTGGATGAGGGCCTAACAGTGGCGGTTCGAAGATCCGGGGTCGCGTACCCATATGCCCATAAACATATTTCGGATAGATATTAGTTTGGACACTCTCTGAATAACTGAATAATACAACACAATCCACACGATAGGCAGCAAATAATTTTCTCATACAAAGAGTGCGTGCTGCCATTAATAAGCTTTATTTACTTTTTTTAATAGTTTTATATTAACGTATTAAACTAACATACTGTAATAGTAATAAATGTTACGTGCAATAAAAAAAAGTTTCTTTACTTTTTAACAATACTTGTATTGATAGCAAGATTAACGTAGTACATACATACTGTACTACTAGTACTAGTATATTGTAAATATAACTAATTTTATGGATGCCATAAAATTCTCATGGTACACTGTAACAGTGATTTTATACGCATAATAACAATTTAACAGTCGTTACGGAACACATAATGTTATATATATTTTTATATTTTTATAGTTGTTATAAAAAAAAAATAATAATACATCCCCAGGGCAGCTTGTGACGAGCTCTTGACCATACAGACCTAAGAGCTCTAGGGCGAAATAACATATATTTTCGAAGTAGGCATGAACTTCCACATTTCAACAATATATATTCAGAATACAGAATTGGTAGTTAAAAATATGTATTATTTGCTCATGTTGCCATATATATAATGTACATCTTAATAATAAAAGGAATAAACTGTCTAAAGTATTTAACATATTTTGTCCCAAATTTGTTTTGCTCACCAATCTGTGTATGTGTAGTGGCCCCAAGTGTTATTCAATATTTAAACTAAGCATTTATTTTTTTATCGGTCAAATAACGTTGTTTTTTAGCTTTACGCTGTATCCCGCACATATTAGGGCAGGCAAAGAGAACCTAGTGATAAAACACTCCGATCAACTTAAGACACTTCCATTGGCTACTATCTGCTGAATTCTGGAAGCATTGCGTGTTGAGTGGCGGGACTCATCGCCGAGCTTTGCCTCGTTACCAGAATAAGAAAATAATAGCCTTTTATTCCAAACTTATAGTTTACATATTAAGTTTATGTCATTAGTAGTAGATATATTCTTTGATATATTCAATTTTAATACCATCCAAAGTAATATCCATTTGTCTGAAGTTTATCATTAGTATTTTTTTATTGATATTAATTTCAAGATGAACTCCTCTACTTTTATTAGCTAAACTCTGCATCATTTCTTCGATTGCAGCTGGACTCTCTTCTAGAAGCACCAGATCGTCAGCAAATTTTAAGTTGTTTAAGCGGGCTTCATTTATGTTCAAACTTAAGTAGCCCAGTCGAGCTGCCTGAAAATACTTGAGTACGGCAGTAAAAACTAGAGGAAGGAAATGAATATATTAAATATATATATATTTTTTATTATTTACTCAACTCGAACACACAACCTGTAGCATTTACAGTCGCACGCGGCAAGGCGCGCCACGACTGGTCTCAACTTACTAATGTCAGTGTAAATAGTAATAAATAGCAATAGTAATTAATATTTTTTACATATTTTATACGTTTATTATATTAATAAATAAATCAAAATAATAAATCGAAAAAGGTTACAATTTTTAAGTATAAAACATCAAGATCTCAGGTATAACATTATAAATATTTAACATCCTACGGGATCTGAAAAAGCGTGAAGTTCTCGAAGATTTTATTAGCATTCTTATAAATATCAACTTTGTCTGATATCGCTTGTTTACGACGCGTTTGGTCAGTTGTCAAGTGTCTGGCCATGTGAGACAGTGGTTACATCTATTGCATCGAATTTTTCTATTATATAAACTTATTTTTGGAACTGAAAAATACTATACAATCTAAGGTTAGTCTATTTATATATATTTTCTATAAAACTTCATTCCAAGTTGAGCGGCCGGCACACAAATAGAATGCATACCGAGTTATGCGTCATATTCACGTGCGTTTACAATATTTTAAGTTGGCAGCATTGAATGTTGTTCACTGTGAACAGATTTGAAAGGTTGACTCAATGACATTGAACACTGTATAGATCAAATGTTATCGAACTGTTGATACGAATCCTGATAAAATTCGATACGATATTTATTTTATACTATAATACGTTATACGAGTACCTGCTATGAGCGCAACCTTAAAGACTACACAATTATGACATCATTTTATGTTAGAATAGTCTAATATTGTGTCTTATTTACATTTTATAGGATAGGTTAATATTTTATGGGTTTTGAAAAATATTTTGTACCACTATTGGTATGCCAACTAATAAAAAAATTACATCTTGATGCAATGTGGTTAGTCCAACTACACACGATCGTATGTTTAATTTCCTTGGTTTAGTTTGTTTTTTTTTTACATTCAATATTTTGTAATAGGTATTGTTATCTGAAAAGAATGCTTTTATCAAATGAAATTTACAGTTACATTATTAATTATATTATAATACAATATATTTTTTTAAATATTCTGAAAGTCTGAATTTGTGACTAATATTTGTAGTTAATAAATTGAAAATTTAGATCACTGAACTCACGCATAAATTGCTACCAAACTGATACACAGAAAGAGGTTTTATACACATTTTCATTACAAAGAAAATTTAATTTTAATATAATATATATCTACAACTATGAAGAAAATAAAATTTGAATATATTTTCTTATTAATTACTTACCTATACGATTGTTTTCTTTTTTTTAGATATGGATTTTATATTGGTATGGCTTGTAACTTTTGTTTTGGGATTTTGGATTTTCAAAAAAATTAATCAATGGAAACAACTTCCACCGGGCCCTTGGGGCTTACCTATTGTTGGATACTTGCCATTCATCAAACGGGATCATCCACATCTGACGCTGACAAAGTTGTCTAAACAGTATGGTCCTATATATGGTATTAATATGGGAAGTGTCTATACGGTTGTACTATCTGATCATAAACTAGTTCGGGAAGCTTTTGCAAAGGATGTATTTTCTGGACGAGCACCATTATATTTAACACATGGAATTATGAAAGGAAATGGTTGATATAAATTTATTATTTTTCTGTTTATATTAATGTAAACCACTGTCAATACCATACAAAATATAATCTTACTGTATCAGGTCTCATATGCGCGGAGGGCGCACTTTGGAAAGACCAACGTAAACTTATAACCTTATGGCTAAAGAGTTTTGGAATGAGTAAGCACAGTGTGGCTCGAGATAAGTTAGAAGAGCGGATTGCCACCGGCGTCATCGAATTGATAGAGGTATAAAATTATATGCTTATATATATAATATTGTATATTTATTTCTATTTTATTTATAAACTTGACACTATCGTTGGAAACATGGAGTCATGTCTGGTCGAATATGATGTTTTTGAGTTCAGAGACTGCCCCATATTTATCCGTATATTTTTTATTTCGCCTAATTCATAGAGACGTGTCGGTTGGCGAAACTTAACGCCACATTTTGTGTGACCTCAAGAGAAATTTGAACAAACAATAATGATGGAACAAATTGCTGCATCAAATTGAAAAATATCATCTACATATGATCTTTTTCAGGAAAGGTCAATGAAATAAAATAAAAAAAAGGTGGATGATGAAGTCAATTTAAAGAGTGGTTATGGACTATTATATAAAAATATAGTACCTATAATGTATTTGTGTACGTTACAAATGTTTATAAACTATAGTTTTTTGTTGAACGTAAGACAAAATAAGAAACTGTTTTTATACTCGGCAAAAAACGTCGTTAATATTTAGAAGTGACCTTTTTGATGGCACTGACAAATGTTCCTTCGGCGACTTATGTAAAAATGAATTCAGTTCTTACAATATTATAGTAGATATTTATCATCTGCATTAGATATTTGGTTGGTTCAAGAAATAAGCTTACTTGTTTTTTTAAATTTTAGAACTTAAGCGGAAACACTGGAGTGGCGATTAATTTATCTAACTTGATTACCAATTCTTTAGGAAATGTTGTTAATGACATAATATTCGGTTTTAAATATCCACTAGAAGATAAAACATGGCAATGGTTCAGAAATATTCAAGAGGAGGGCTGTCATGAAATGGGAGTAGCAGGTGTTGTAAATTTTTTGCCATTCATTCGGTGAGTGTTATTTTTTTTATATGCAATCTAGATATAAAAAATCATAATGATATTATAAGTTTATATTGTAATAAAAAATATTGCAACTAACCTAAAACAACAGGTATCTGCAGTTTATATAACAGTTTCTAATGTTCTTTTTTTAGGTAAGATGCAATATTTTTTATACATTTATTTTAAAAAAAATAAGTAAAAAATTGTTTTAGATTTTTTTCACCCTCTATTCAAAATACTATGCAAGTGCTTAAACGAGGGCAAGCTCAAACTCATAGGCTCTATGCTAGTATTATAGCCAGACGTCGAACGATGCTTGGCCTAGAAATCCCAAGAGGTGCTGCACATTCGGAACACGCTGAAATATTTAAAGATCATCCTGAGGGATTCATCAAATGTGTAAAATATAGTAAACATGCATCTGATGCAACTATACATTATTTTGACCCAAACACGCTTATTCCATCTAAAGAGGAGTGTATCTTAGATAACTTCTTAATTGAGCAAAAAAAAAGATATGACAATAGCGAAGAAAATGCTTATTTTATGAGAGATGAACAGATGCATTATCTCTTAGCTGATATGTTTGGAGCTGGTCTAGATACAACGGCAACTACTCTCTCATGGTATTTGCTGTTTATAGCCATTCACCAAGAGGAACAGGTAATTTACACCTCAAAGAGTGACATGTATGAACTCATAAAGTATAATAAAACAAATTCAGTTAATAGTCAATGTCTTTTTTTAGGAAAAAGTAAGAAGAGAAATTTTATCAATATTTCCAGAGGAGTGTCCGATTGATAGTACAAAACTGCCTTATCTTATGGCTACGATATGTGAAACACAACGCATTCGCTCAATTGTACCAGTGGGAATACCCCACGGAACCTTAGAAGTGAGTCGGCTTACAAGTCATTCACGCATTATTAGTTTCATGTATACACTATTTTTAATAAAGATTGATTTAAAACTGTAATTGAGTACTATACGTAATTTATCACTATTATTTCTAAATTCATTTCTAGGATACATATTTAGGAAATTATCGCATTCCGAAAGGAACTATGGTTGTGCCACTACAATGGGCTATTCATATGGATCCTAATATTTGGGACGATCCCGAAAAGTTTAAACCATCCAGGTTCCTCGACGAGGAAGGAAATTTACTAAAACCTCAAGAGTTCATTCCTTTTCAAACGGGTAATTCATTATTTTAAATATAAATTTACGTACTTTATAAATCATAATTCTTATATATATCATTAACTTTAGATGTTTTAATTTAGATTTAATTTATAAATTACCATAATTAAAATTTAATTTCAGGTAAACGAATGTGCCCTGGCGATGAGCTTTCTCGCATGTTATCTGCAGGGCTTATAGTACGTCTTCTGCGATCATTTAGAATTCGCTTAACTTCCGAGCCTCCTACAGTGAAAGAGATGCAAGGAAAAGTTGGAGTGACTTTGTCAGCACCAGCAGTATCGTTTATTTGTGAAAATCTTTAACATGGATTTGTTGAAAAACATCATTATATACATAGAGTCAATATTGTATTTTTAGTATAGTAAAAAAGGATTATACTAACATAAGTTTTTAATAATAATAACGATTTTTACTTAAAACTTATGTTATAACTTATTAGCATGTATGTATATATTGAAATAGTGATTTTTATATTTGAGTTGGAAGTGGATTATATTTTCAATAAAGATTTTTTTAAACAACATATAGTTATCTCAAATATATCTATGTGTACTCTTAGTATACTCTGACTTATGTTATAGCAATAGATTAGAAATCTCTTTATTAAATATGACTTGTTGTAGGGGATTATTGAAAAAAATATATAATTCAAGATTATCATTTATTATAAAGTACTTACATATAACGTAAATGTAATGCATTGTTTACAAAGCTAAGGTAAATATTGGTAATATACTAAATACCGAGTTCTAACTCAATTTAAGGCAACTTTGTTGCTAACAAACATTGTTTTACATACAAAAACACTATTACAACAATTATTGTAAATTATAAATTAAAGATGATATAATTACAGCGACAAATGTTACCGCTCTTAGACTAGTTGTTGTTTCTATTCTATCGTGAAACGTTACTTAGTATAGCAAATATGATAGGTACATATGTTACATATGTTAAGTTGTAAATATTAAATGAACACAAACACAAATCTTATGGAAATACTATTTTAGGCACACTAACTCATTTAACCTGAGATCACACTCAACAAACATCCTTCAGTGCTATCTAATAATAAATAACGATCATAACATAACATTTATTTTGGTATAGGAAACTAGAGTTAAGACAGTATTGAATTAACCATGTTTCTTTACGAAACTGTTACTTCGACGTGTCATCTGATTCAGGTCGATCTCAAAGATCATCAATCTAAACATAATACTGAAGTTAAAATAAAAATGTATAATCTCAACGATGGGAATTACAATACACCTAGTTAAAGTTCGGTTTACTACTTAATTGAACACTTTATGCACAGCCTCGACATACACGGGGTGATGTCGTCACTTACGAATAAACTTAATTAAGATTGTCATCGATGCGCTCTAAAACGAGTGATCATGGAATACTGGTGGGTATGTTGTGGCAGAGCTCGGGACACGCCTAGTGTGCGCCGACGTGACGGAGGTGCGGGTGGTCGTGCAGGACGACGGCGGGCGGGGCGGGCAGCGCACGCGAGATGAATTTTACGCGGAACAGCTGTGGAGCGATGGTCGCGCCTACAGTGCCTTCTAGAGAAGGAGGAGCTGCGCCTGATTCTGTTTGCAAATCGAACTGATGCATCATACTTGCAAAGAACATAAACATTTCGACGCGCGCCAGGACGTCTCCTAAGCACATACGACGGCCGACGCCAAAAGGCATGAAAAATTCTGGCCGTTTAATTTTTCCAGTTTCGTCTATAAATCTGCTTGGATTAAATTTATTAGGTTCTTCCCAGAGATTTGGATCCATGTGAACGCAGTTAATTAGCGGAACGACTTGTGAGCCCGCAGGAATTCTGTAGCCGTTAATATGGACATCTCTGCAAATAAAATAAGCCATTACCATCTGAACTTTACTTTAAATTTACAATAAATATAACGTTATTATTATTATTAAAATAATTCTTACTTTGTGGGACAGTGTGCTGTAGCGAGGGGGACAATGCTGGACATTCGCAGTGTTTCTAGAATAGTAGTTTCGGTGTATGGTAAATTAGGCATATCCTCTATAGTCGGTAGCCGCTCACGGCCGACCACTGCATCCAATTCTTCTTGCACTCGTCTTTTTACATCGGGGTTTCTTAACATAAATACTATCATCCATAAAAGTGATGATTTTATTGTCTCCATCCCAGCAGAAAACAAATCTCCTAAGATTTGCTTAAGTTGTAATTCTGAAAAATTTTAAAAAATTATACAACTAGTTCACGTATATATTTTTCGCTAAAACATTTTATATCTTTTTTATAATACTTTATTACATTATTTTATTATAAAATTATATACATACCATGATCTCTTCCATCAAATAGATCTCCGTCTCTGCCTTCCATCTTAGCTTTTTCAATTTCAATTAAATACACGTCAATAAGATCTCTAGCATTATTGATGTCCAGAGTTTCCCGATGTTCATCAATTAAAGTTTGATAAAATGCAAACATTTCTTCACGATTTTTCGCAACTTTTTCTTGTACAAGGGCTTTTCCAGGAAGATACTGGAAAATAAAAGGAACATAAAATTTACGGAAACGTGAAGTCATTTTATTAAAATTATATATTTATATAGTTTTATATATTCAACAAAAAATACAATATTGTTGATACTTTATAGAATTACATAACGTTCATTTTGAAATTATAAAAATAAATAAAAAAAATCACTTACATTGTATAGCGGAATATATTCTCCATAGTGAATTTCTCCAAATAGTTTCATACCCTCTTCTATTAAATGATTAAGTCTTGCAAATCGCGCGTCTCCATGACTAAAACGTACCGACATGGTGATACCGCAGATCACATTAGATACGCCTAGGGCAAGTAGCGGGTTTGGGTCTATTGCTTCAGCTTCAGTTCGTTGTAAATTTGCGATCAGCTCATGCACTTCACACTGATAAATAAATACATAATTCGTTTATTAAAATTACATAAAACATTTTTAATAAATTCATTTTAATATATTTTTTTAATAGATTTAGTATATAATATATTATTATGTATACCTTAATACGAGCTTCCATAACTTTTTTCCCATTGCCCATGTAAGTCATGCCAAATTCACGCAGTTTCTCGTGTAAGAAACGGCGTTGGCTTTTCCAGAGACGGCCCTCACTGTTGATGATACCTGTACAATGGGGAGGAGTTTAAGACTTAAGAGGCAGTACCTTATGGCTACAGCACTTTACAAAATTCGCACTCTCTTAATTCATGAATAAGTACATTTATAATTTTAGTTATACGACAATATAAAGATAGTGGAATTTAAGAATTTGAAACATTTATTTATATAGTTTAAAATTTATAATAATTTAGCATTTAGAATTTTAAACAAATTTGAGCAATATTTACCGAGACCATCCAAAATATGCATTAGCGGTGTACTGGGTCGTCCAGTAAACTCTTCTCGGCGAAAAGCTTCCCGAATCAGTTTGTAGTCACTCATCACCACAGTTAGTTGATTTCCAAGGCGGGCAGAAAATAGAGCACCATAACTTCTGGCAAGCTCCAAAAACGTTTTATGGCGAACTCCGAGGAAGGGAAGGTAGCCAACAACAGGTGGGCTCCACGGTCCAGGCGGCAGCTTTTGGATCTCACGCACTAAATTTATCAGCCGCATAGCCAAAAAAGTCACGCCAACGGTAAACAGCAGCGGCAACGATGTACGCGAACAACAGTAGCTCACCACTTGCCACAGGCCCCACAACAACTTAGAGTTTGTTAACATTGTTATCATTTTGATTTTTTTTTATACGTTCGTAACAAAAAAAATATTTTTATAGTGTATCAACTAAACATAACACTAGTGCGCGGAGTATAAATCGTGACAACGCGGATTCCTAAGCACTTTAATCGTATACCGCGTGCGACTGTCGTCTGCGCACTGGCGCGGCGCTGGTGTGGCCTTGCGAATAAATACGCGCGGGTGGCGCGCGCGCAGGTTCGTCCCACCGGCACTCCTCTCTCCGCGGCTTTTCCGTTGGCTCGCTTGCTACGAGGCGTAGCGCTCGCGTCGTAGCCGCACTTATAAATACAAATGAAACTTTTGAGAAAAATATCTTTCCCCTTTTAATATATAAAAAAATAAATATTGTACACACTATTTTGGTACGTAATAAGAGATAGCGGCATGTTTACATTATAAAATTGATTCGGAGATGAGTATTGATGTCAGTTTAGGAACATGCGTTAAATTTGGCGAGGGGTTAGAGGGGCCAGCGAGGTCGCGCGGGTGTGCATGCAGATGATAAGATTAACGAATTGCGTAAGTTAGTGCGAAGCAAGGTGACGGAGGGTCGACGACTTGCGTACGTCGAAGAGCCTTGGGCGAAGTTCTATGCGGCCCGACCTCTAAGCGACACAAATATCGCGCATATCATTTATAATTTGAGTTAATGGGTTTTTTGTTCCATTATTTTTTTTTATTTGTAAACGTAAACGAAAGTGTTCGAAAAATTTTATATAAAAAGATGCTCTGGAATAATCTTCAAATAGAAAAATATTTTTTTTCCAATTGTCAAACATTTGAAAATTTGCTTCTTAAGTGATTTTTTTTATAAATTATAAAATAATATTTTTTATATGTATTTCCAATCAATTTTTAATTTAATATAAATTCATAATCTGTATCAAATACCCGATAAACAATCTAATACAATAAGTGCATACACGTGCATATCTTATCCACATTCTTATATTATAGAAAAATTTATTATTTTTTTGTTCGTTTTGACGTTTTTCAATATTCATACTGAATCACACGCGTTTATAAAAGAATGTAAACCTGTACACGCTTTAAAACCAGTTTCATAACTTATTAAATCAATTTAATAAAACTACAAAAGGAATAAGATTAACCTTTAATAGACAAGTGATGATTTTTTCCACGTAAAAAAATACACATATGAATGTGTAGCAGGGAATGTGTAGCAGGGATATTTTTTTTATTTCTTTATCTCATTCCTATTTTTTTTGTTAGAAAAGTTTAATTTCGTACAACAGTAATAGTCAGTTAGGAAAAAATATTTTATTTTTTGCTTCAAGAAATTTCCTTAAATGAAATGCAAATATTTATTTCTAAATAAATACAATAAGCTTACCTTTTACGTAGCGTACTAGCAACTCGAGCACTCGGCCAAAAGAGCAACGACCGTCCCTTTCGATCTATCATTGTAGTAGATATTACGTTATATATACTATTAATAAGGGCGTTATAACATTCTATTCACAAATCTTTTATAGCATTCGGACAGAAAACATTTATTCATTACTTTCAGTTCCTTTTAATATAAAAGAAATCCTAAATAATTAAAATCTCTATAATAATGAAAATCCGCTTTGATGCCATAAATAGTATACATTTACAAGACACATACATATTTTACAAGACATAAACAAAAATGAATAAAATTGTACCTGATTGGTGTTTGTTCATAGATGATATATCACAAAAAATATTATTGGGAGCATTTATCATGGTAATAGAAAAAAAAATAATGATTTCAATTTTTATTCTCTGTTTGTCTGTGCATGTGTTCATGCTAATCTCTGAAACGGCTTAATCGATTTAAATGCATTTTCACTATTCGATTCTGTTAAGCCTACCTTAATATTTAGTGTTTGTTTTATTACAATCGTTTCACAAATAAAAAAGGAATATTAATTTAAATTATTTTGTTTGACAAAATTGCTAATTGTTAAAAACGGTTATTCTTTACAATTAGTTTATTGAATTGCCAGAATCTTTACTTTTCAAAGTTTTGTTGTTTGATATTGTTTGTAAAATTATTATTTCTATGATAATAAAAAACACCGAGATATAAAGATGTAGAATCGGGATCGGGGTTTACAAGGGAAAGATTGCGTTTGCCGTGTACACGTACTTACCTAGATATATAATAACTATTTTTTTATATAATAAATTTCCAAAAGACTTAAATTCCGCGCCATCGTGGCGCACTGGCAGAAGTGTGTGACTGTAAAGGCGACAGATGCAGGTTTAATTCCCACTCGGGGAAATTATTTATAGTTAATATTTTCATAACAAAACAAAGCGCGGCATTGAGTTCCATCACTTAACTGAAACGCTGGAAAGTGAAGAAAGGAGTGTTTTAGCATCTTAGTTTTAAATTGAAATTCTGTCTGTGATTTCAACGTGACTGTGTCATTTCAAGTGCACATAGTTACTTACACAATAACTAAATACAAATAAATAATTATTTTTATCCTGTCTTTTTTGCGGAATCGGTATTTACGCGGAAAAAACTGCTTTTGCAATGTGCGCTGGCCACTTAAGTTCGTAATAATGGAACTAATCGAACATACCTATATGTACGTGTATGTACTGAATTAGTTAGTGTCTTAACACTATGTTTGCAGGTTCCCTCTATGCTATCCTGCTATGTGAAGCTAAAAAAAACTACCTACGTATTTAAATTAGAAGTAATACTACTTTCCTTAATTTTAATTTTTATAAATGAAAATTGAAGTTCAAATTTTCTTTAAACAATTTTAATGACGCTTGGCTCGCCATTCGTTTTTCTCACCTTACCAGTTACAAAATGATAAGTTTAAAAAAGGCTTTTTTATAGTATTATAAAGATGAAACAGAATTTAAAAGAAGCTTGACCTAGTTGAGGGCTCTACAAAAGTAGGGCAGTATTTGTTGAGAGACGTCTCAATCTTTACGCCTAATGTTCCTGAAACTATTTGCCTTTTGATTTGTCACTTTAAACTCTTATAGAACTGGTTCATTCTTTGATCGTTATTCATTGTTAATACAGATGTGCGAGAGCACTCTGCTTATCCTCATTTAATGACTTGACATAAATATATAATGTATTTTAAAGTCGATAATGAGAAAAAACAGATTAGTATATTTACTTATTTACGTATTAGGAAAATCCCAATATAGCAAAATCTGCATTCGTTGTCCTAAAACCTAATTTCATATTACAGAATAATATATTTATATTAATAATTTATATATTTATCAAATGTTTTTCAAGAAACCAGACGACAAGTGTTGAAGGTTTAATCTGTAAAAATAAAGTTTTACAGAGATATATTGAAAATTACAAGCTTAAATATAAATAAAATTTCATTAGAATTGAGCTATATTAACCAATACTTAAATTTATATAATTTATATACTTTTTTTTTATTTTTAAATTAATATTTTAGCTCAGAACCTCCTTGTCATCTCGTTTTGTTTTTTATAAAAGAAGTATACAACGATTATGGGATTATATTTTCAATTTTTACATTAATCTAAATTAACCCTAAGTTATTTGATTTTGACTATCTTATGTATAGAAATTGCATACTTCAATGCAATTTCCAGGCCTACTTATATTGACGGACTGTTTTGATTTTTTTTTATATTGACCGTACAATGTATAGATTATAATTTACTACGAAGATTGGGAAAGTTGACGTAGAACCAAAATAAATTAAGCTATAATAAATAAAATGCTGTTGGAAAACAACTTATTTACGTTAATGGACGTTTTGTTGTTGGCATTTAAAAAAAATTAAGGCTTGAAACATCAGATGTAGAGTTTTAAGAGTTCAGCTAAAGTATAGAAAGTAACGAATTAGCCAATTAACTCCACGTGGTGAAAGTGGTACAAAGGGCTCCATATTTGATTACAATGGATGACAAATGGCTGTTTAAAATATATGATATTAATAATTTGTAAAATTGCAATAAAAAATAATACTTGTTAATTCTTCTTTCATAGAAATTAATCACAAAAATAAAAATAAATTATGTGGGACGTTACTAGGCGTAATTGTGTGAAATAGTGCCCTGCCTACAATAAAAAGTGAAATTAGTCAAAACGCGTGAGTGTTCTACTTTTAGTTATAGAACTACATCAGTACGTGATCTCGATTAAAAAAAAAAACAATTCATCATCACTTGTACAAAGAGCCGAAACGTCGAGTATGCAGGAGGTAGGGGATAAATTATACAATTAATAAGTCATTGTATATTTTTTTTATGAAAATGTTTTCTTAAAATTATTTATATGTTCTTCTCTATTTTCTTCTATTGCTTATGTCTATTTTGTCCATTTTGCGGGCAAGTGTGCGCATATAATTGGGTTAAATAGATGCAATTTGGGTAAAACTTTGATCATTTAAAAATTAAACAAAAAACATTAGTGTCAGACATCTATTATTATAACGCTTATGGACGTTTGTTGTTGGCATTTAAAAAAAATTAAGGCTTGAAACATCAGAGTTTTAAGAGTTCAGCTAAAGTGTAGAAAGTAACGAATTAGCAAATTAACTCCACGTGGTGAAACGCATATAATTGGGTTAAATAGATGCAATTTGGGTAAAACTTTGATTGTGTTAACAAAATTAAACTTCTTATAGTTAGACATATATAGTTGTCTATCTCTTTGCTACAAATATAATTTTCGTTTTAAGAGATGTATCAATTAATATTTTTTGTAAAATTA
This sequence comes from Heliconius himera, assembly GCA_021202915.1. NCBI lineage: Eukaryota > Metazoa > Arthropoda > Insecta > Lepidoptera > Nymphalidae > Heliconius > Heliconius himera. Next base: position 16,795 of record JAJHJA010000236.1, read on the forward strand.
CAAAGTATATTTTTTTGTTATACTATGTTGTCTCAAGATATTGAAGTACATACATATAATGAAATATTGCGAAAATCTTATATACTGTGTGTGTGTACATATATACAAAAACATATTTTTATATGGTTATTTCAAGTTTAAATAACATTTAATTATGCATGGGTAAGCCCAGTACATAGTATATCTTTAGTATTAAAATAAAAATACTAAAAAGAGAAAAAAAAATCTTATAAAAATATTACAATATTTCTATTGGTGTTCTTTCCCCAGCTGCCTCAATTACCTGACTAAGAAATTTGTCTGAATAAGTAAATCTAAAAATTGCTAACTAAGCAAATTGTCTTCTTCGTCAACCAATCACGTTTTCTAATGACCCTATATTACGAATCGATGACGAATTAAATAATAAACGCATTTTCACGCAATTTACAAAAAAATGTTTGAGAGATTTAAATTTACTATGAGTCATGATATTTTAACCTTTTCCGGACGGTTACAATTTTGAGTTTTACAACATATTCGACTTTCAAAGTTGATCTTAGAAGTATTTTACTAATTTTTTTATAAATATATATCATTTAGCTTCACATTGTATCCCTCACATAGTAGGGTAGGCAGAGTCAAACTGGGAACCTAGTGTTAAAAAACTACGTTCCCCTTAAAACCTCCTGTTCCACACTTTCCGCCGAATTCCGGAGGTATTGTGTGTTGAGTGGCGGAACTCAACCGCCGCTCTTTGCCATGTTACCAGAGCGAATAAATGAAAATATTAAATATTTCATTTGCTCGAACTGGGAATTGAACTCAAAACCTGTCGCGTTTACAGTCGCACGCTTGCGCCACTGCCACACAACTGGCTTCATATGAATAATTTATACATCAAATAAGCGTTATAATAATAGATGTCTGACACTAATGTTTTTTGTTTAATTTTTAAATGATGTCGCGGACGTTTTTTATCGTCTTGTCCATGACATGTGCCCTAATGTATAATATTATTAATTAAAATTCGATCGATATAAAATCTAAAAAAAAAGAAATCGCTATCGCTAGTGACCTTCAATATACAAAAAGTGGGTGACACAATTTTTGCACTACCTCAAACGAGCGTGGGACGATAACTTGAGATAACCCGGGCCCTACAATCAATGAGCGCATGCCCTGTGTGCATATTTTGCAATTAAAAATAAGAATATTTATTTTATTAATTAATGATTCTTTATTGCGATTAAATATTAAATATCCGTCGAAGTCACAACATCTTATATTATCAATGTATATACTATCAGACTGTAGTTGTGCTCTACCATTTACCATATTGTAATAATTATAAAAGAAAAACAAATATAAAACTTTAATAATTATTAAATTATTAAAAAATATATAATTAATTATTATCTTGAATAAACTTTTAAAGATTGTGCCTAATCTTTACACGTTCTAAATAAAAAGAGAGCGTGTACTGTACATAGTTTATCGTAGTTTAGTTAATACTTACTTACTATCTGCTATAATTTTATCATGCCTATTATATCTTGTTCCGCAGAAAACCCGAATTCTAATATAATCTAAATTTTCTACAGTTTAATGTACATATATTGTAGAGTCTTATCTCTTGGCATAAAAGTGGTAATAAAGATATTAAAATACTATATTTAATTTTTTATCATTTTATTTATAAGAAATATCGTTATTTCTTTATTTTTGGGTAGGGAGAATCTAATATGTTCTCTTTTTATATACTTTGACCGACATTGCTTGCTGGGATACGGTTCGAATAAAAAACATTATTAATTTGTTAGATTTAGCTCATCTCGTGAGCTAAAATATATACATATATTGTATTTTGGATCACGTAGGTGCACATTTACCTTTAGTTACTACCGAGTCCCACTATGCTATAGAATAGGTAAAACAGTAAAGTAAATATATTATTTCGAAATACGCATCTAGGAAACAAATAAAAAGATTTTTTTTCATTCAACAAATCATAATTGGCGTTGCGTAATTGCAATGTGTTAATTTACTTGCGCACACTTACCCCGGCAGGTCAAGATTCTAAGTCTAAAGTACTAAACATAACGATTACGCTTTTGTCTATCCGTAGAATTACAAGCATATTAAATATAAAAACCGCTGATATGCGAGTTGGACTTGGCCACCGAGGGTTCCGTACCAATTTGAAGACTGTAGATCAAGGAAAATTACAGCTTATAAACATTTACATACTTAAATTTGCGGGCGTATGCACTCATATTATCTATATATATAAAAGGACTTGTATGAAATAAACTACAATTATAGGTGTGTAATAGTTTTTATCTGTAATATGAATATAAATTTATGCTTTTCGATTTTTTTCCCTTATTTGTATTGCAAGTTCTCGCATCTTACCGACACCATATTTGTAGGTCTCTGGGAAATGCTCCGTAGATTTTGATAAAGCGACGAATAAAGTTGATAAACTTAAATTCAAATTTTCACTTTTTGATTTACACCGGACCATACCTATACCTGAATTGGTAATAAACGCTTGATAAATGAAGCGTGGTGTGGCGCATTGACATAACGCGTTTGTGTTGGCACACTGACAATTACAATTGTCTAAGCCCAACCAGTGGTCCGCTGACCACCAGTGGTCTGCAGAAGCCACGTAGAAGTTGATTATCACAGTATTTTTTTATTATACCTACATGTCTAGTGGTCCCTGCTGCCAAGATTGATATAAAAGTGGTCCTTGATCAAGAAAAGGTTGGGAACCCCTGGTCTAACCGAACACCATACCCCACGCGTCGAGATTTTGAGATGCAGTTTGCGCGCTTACTTACCCACAGCGTTTAGTTACCCCAAATGGCCGTGACCACAGCAGCTTATCACCGGTAAAATACAAAATACTGTCTCAACTAATAATATCTCAACGTGGACTCCGGTTATTCCGTTTCTGACAAGTACCTACAAGATAAATCGCCAATTGTGATAATACTTGTAGTTTTTGTAGCTATCAGTTAATTTTAAACATAAATATGTAGTAAACAAACATTGTTGACGTATTGTTATTGAAAATTATATTTATATTAAAGTTATATAGTACTTTTAATTCTACATATATAATAAAACTGAAACTCGCTCGCTGAATCGCTCTCTGTATATGGAAGATATAAATGAAAATGTTTTATGGGGGACATTTATTGATTAATGACAGAAAAAAAATATCTTACTGATTTTAATGTAGTTTTCTATTTTAACAAATTTTCCTTAACATTTAGTGTTTGTTTTACTTCATTGGCTTCATAAACAAAAAAGACATGTCAATGGGTGTAAAGAATTACATGCGACAATATTGGTACAAAACAAGGGTTTTATTGGTTTTCCTCAAACATTAGTTATTATGTATGGATAATGTCTTTAAAATGACAATGGTATTATCACGAGATAAGTAATTCAGGCGAGGAAATAAATAATTGTCTAGTACAAGCGGGCGAAGCCGCGAGTGGGTATAATAATATAATAATGTTTACTTATGAATAAAATAAAACAAGTACTAAATGTTAAGTGATGTTTACTAAAATACAAAAGTGCACTTAAGCCGTTTTTGAGATTAGCGTGAATAAGCGCACAGACAAACTGACCAAGTACTATTATATTGTCAAATGCCGTTATAACATTTTTCCTAATATATCCCCTATGTTATATAGACATCGATGAATTACGATTTTATTGTAAATGTCGATAAGTATTTTCTTTTTTTAAACATTCAATTGAATATTCTTATGGAAATTACGAAAATGCAATCTAAGTTTTTAATAATTTTCACATAAGAAATCTAAAGTGTATTGCAAATATACATTATAGATATATTAAAACACGAACGTAATTCTGTAAATGAAGTAAATAATTCAATAGTTTAAGAGGGCGAACCCGCGAGCGGGTGGCTAGTATTATTATCAAATAAGCCTTAATAAGTTAGTGACAATTTTATCGTTGTCGTCGTCGTCGTTCTAACTTTACGACGTCCATTGTTAGATATAAACCACAATCGCTTTTCTGTCCCCTGCTCTGTGCTACCTGTATTGGCAATCTCAAAACATAAGAAAGTTCAAATTCAGAATTAGATGTTTTTTTATGAATATTAATTATGTCTATTATAAGGTTATATCTGACGACTCATTATACTACCTTAAGAACACCATAAAACTAAAAAAGTCAGGCAGGGCATCAAAAACATGACATAATTAAACAATGGTTTTATATAAAATTTATATAAAATTTTAAATTTCAACAGGAAATTGAAGGACAATCCAAAATAAGTCTAGGAAATCCAAGGGAATTTATAACCATAGACAAAATATAATTTTTATTTTGCATCTTACAAGATATGTCACTTAAGACTACATTATATAATAAGAAGCGCTTATTTGCAGATCGTAGACTTCTCTACATATTTCGGAAAATGTAATCAGAATGAGTTAGTAAAATATCTAATATTATTTTCTACTATCATCACGATTTAATTCTGATACTAAAATTTGCACGAATGATTTCTTATAATTAAAAATGATAAGCAACGTTTCGAAGTTGCCAGTTCAGAGGTTTCGTGTGTCGTTACGTGGAACCGTTGTCATCCGACGTAGGCATGTCGCGTTCGTAATCTCTTCCCAGGATTACAATGTAACCCAAAACGTTGATCGCATTACGTGAATGAGAAAGAACATATATAAGTGTATTGCTAAATCACATATTAAAGGTGGGGAAAAAATAAGTCGTTAAAATTATAAATAATAAAAAAATCAGCTTCCCGCACACAGCAGGGTAGGCAGAGGGAACCTAGTGTTAGGACACTCCGTTCCCCACTTACTGCCTGATTCTGGAGGCATTGCGTGTTGTGTGGCAGAACTCAACGCCGCGCTTTGCCTCGACACCAGAGCAAAGAAATGGAAATATAAATTTAAGTAAATATTTCATCTCCTCGAGCGGGGATCGAACCCACAACCAGTCGATTTTACAGTCACACTTCGTGCCGATGCGCCACGACTAAATATAAATAATTAAATAAATATATTTCAAAAAAATTGCTGTTAAGTTGTTTTTATTAAGGAAGTATGTTTTTAACGTTTATATCGCTACCGTGTCACTGGATAAAATACAATGTAAAAATTACGTAATAATATTTATTATGTGAAAAATTTGAAGAAAAAACGCCGAAAAAATAAACGTTGTTCGAAAATTTAACAGAATTGTATCGCTTACCAATTAAGTATATTCCTGTAGACATGTTTATGTAGTGTATTGTTAGCTTTAATTCTTAGAACGGACGCACTCGATAGAAGGGAATGTATACAAAATTATATTTATATATTTTTTGTTATGTCCATTATTTAACGAATCGAATATGTTTTAAAAGATAAAGATAAAGATAAATAAATATAACCAATTTAAGTTGTACTAGGATATATTGGATAGGTACATATGTATGTATGTTAGGTCTAGCTCGCACTTGTGAACCTTATAATTAAATTAAGATGCAGCTGCAAGTGTGATAATAGTTTTCAAATATCAATAGTCACACTATATGGCAATGGGTTGTTGAACTCAGCAAAATATTATTACATAGGCAAAGGCTATCTAGGCTTCTTACGCAATTACATTTGACTATGTTCTTCTAGGGGAATCCCAAACTAAAAGTTACAGAATATTTTATAAATTATTACAAAATATGTTTTACCTCTTCACTTACCTATAAAGTAGCTAACTATACATTTACAGAACAAAAAGAAAGTTTTATTAACATATCTTTTCCATAAAATAATTTCGAATTACATCTTGAATCACGATAGAGAATATTTTTTTTGGTAATTTACCACCTTTTTTTCTTTTGACATTACAGTAATAAAACTAATAGCAAATTTTATTACAAAATTATACTTAGGTGATTTTATATAACCCTCGAAATAATAATATAAAACCAGATTTTTCATCTGACATTTTACTGCGGAACTCTTTAGGCAATGAGCAAAAAGTGTGGAAGGTTTAATGACCGAAACCCTATCCTTGCCTTGCCTTCTAAAAACATGTCCTTCAAATAATTCGTCTGGTCTACGAATTTGACAACAAATTTACGACCCATTGTTTAGAATATTTTGAATGTTTTCTTCTTCTGTTTTGTCAAAAAGAAATGTCTAGACATTTTAAATTCCAAGAGCGAAAAAGATCTCCATTTCGAACGGAGATAGGAATGAGATAATAAACGAAGTAAAATAGTTAAGTTGGGGCAGATGCTTTTTTATTATATGTTTGGCATATATGGCCACTATTGTAGATTTGGTGAAAAAATAATCGTGGTGCATGTAGAGAAAGAAAAGAAAAGAGAAGCTAGGTACTCTACATGACTACCTACCTAGTAACCCTCTACGTAGTAACAATAAACATGTAAATATCGATTGTAAGTATAAATTGTCAAAATTAACTAATTATAAAATTAACTGAGGTCAATCGTGGCGCAGTGGCACAAAGTGTGACGCAACTGGTTGTGGGTTCGATCCCTACTCACACACAGGAAGTGAAATATTTATTTATATTTTCATTTCTTCGCTCTGGTGTCGAGACAAGAGCGCGGTGTTGGGTGCCGCCACTAATCACGCAATGCCTTCAGAATTCGGTGGAAAGTGAGGATCGGAGGGTCTTAACACTAGGTTCCCTCTGCCTACCCTGCTGTGTGCGGAATACAGGGTGAAATTAAACAAAAACAAAACATGAAAATTGAAGTATAATTTCCCATAAGTTTCCCTAAGTTTGGTTTATGTATTTTCTTACATAAAGTTAATTAATTAAAATTGAGTTATAATAATAACTCAATTTTAAGAAAAAAATATCTATTAAAAATATAAAAATATATCCTAAAAATGCAGATTTGTATACATAGGTTAAGTATATAAGTAGTATGCCTAGTTAAGTATATTAGGTAGATTAGCCTACCTGCCTTTAAAGTCACACGCTTCGCTACGACAGGCCTTTTTTGTTATGCTAATACACCCCAAATTTACAAGTATTTTTTTACCAGTTTATTGCCAAAAAATACTTGTATATTATTAGGTGCATTATTATGATTAAATAAAACAAATAGTGACAAACTCTGCAACAGTTTCACAAATCCTAATGACCTGTGACGTCACGTCTAATCTAACGTCGCAATTCGCGTCCGAAGCGATAACCTAAATTTCTACAGTTGATGCTCCAAAAATTTAACTAAATCTTAAGAGATAATTGTTAATAATAGGAGGTAAATAATTTATATTCATAATTTATTAATATATGTCGAATACTTACTTAGAACGTGTGGAATAATACTTTAAAAATGTTAAAAATATATCAAATCTATACTTAATTCAAAATATCTAGTATTTTTGTTTCATAAACCTTTTAACTTAATTAACCAACTTTACAAAAGCAAATAGGTTTTTTGGTCTTTTTTAAGTATGTTCAATTCATTATTTCTTGTCATTTGTAAGTCAAATTATTTTTTTATATGAAAAACCTTACTTTCAACTTTTCACCTATATACATATATCTATTTATTATATTAAAAAGTTGTGGGCTTTCAGAGATCCGTACTCCAAAAGGAAAAACATTATAGGATCAATTTGTTGTTGTAAAATAGTCTATCAAGGCTATTTACTTCAAAATCGCGTAGACATATTAGAATGAAATTTATAACTAATATTCAGGTGAGGTGATATTCCCCTTAGGTATAGAAACCTGGAACATCGCTTAATAAGATTTATATTAATATTACAGATAAAAAGTATGAAAAATTTATAATTGTACTTTTTTCATACTAAATGAATGCACACGCTCCCAAAATTAAGTTGGTCAACTTTTGCATATTGTGCTTCCTGATGACCTACATACAATACTGATATTGGTACAGAGCCTTAGATGGGTGGATCCCACTCGCACATGATCGGTTTTATTTTAAATAACACTAGATGAATTGCTTTAGTGTAATAAAATAGCTAAGCATTGTTGTTTAAAGATTATTTTTCATTATTAAAGAACAAGGAACGAAATCCTGTAATCAATGACAATATATTGTAAATTAAAAAATATATATTATAAAAGCCAACGTGGTATAGTTAAACAGCATCTGACATTATTTTTAATTATTTTTATTTCGGTAACACAAAGCGCTACGTTGTGTTCCTCTACTCAACTCAACCAATACTCTGAGAGTTTGACACTGCACTTGACATTTCATTCTGCATACTTGCAATGTAGAAAAAACATCTAATTAGATAGATTATTAGTTTTAAATTGCAATAAGATTTGTTTTCTTGCGTAATTTATTAATTTATAAAAAAAAAAACCTAAAATATTGCAATTGTTAAGTACATATTCAGTGTCTAAATCTACACAGAAGATAAGTATTTACGTAACATAATACGCAGATATTTAAATGTCCTGACAAATTCGGCCTATCTTTGAATATATCATTAATAGTAGGGGGCACCTTACAGATAATTTCGACGGCATTTAAGCCAGGTCACCTTGTTGATAAAGATGATAATTTTGATTCATTCAAAATACTATTAAATTAACTGGTTTTATTTTTACTATTCTCATACATATATATTTTTTGTTCTTACAAATTGATTTATTATACGTACCTATATTGAAACAGGTTTATGTTTCTTTCTGTTTCACTGTCGTTTTTAACGTACTAAATAGAATTGAATATATTTGTATGAGTATACCTACAAATCAAAAAAAAAGAAAGTGGAAAGTGAGGAACAGACTCTCCTAATACTAGGTTCCCTCTGCCTACCCTGCTGATTGCGGGATACAGCGTGAAGCTGTTATAGACATACAAATGTATGTTCTAATGCCATTTGAACATAAGTTAAAGATGTAAGTTTATTTAATGATTATGTATCAGGTTTAATTTTATATTTTTTATAATTATTTATTACTTACAAATTTTTATGTTTTCCCAGATAATTTATTTTTTATTATAATAAGTACGATTTATCTAAAATGGCCACCCAACGTGTATTTCGTAAAATCTGATTGGTTTTGACTGCGCGACTGAATGAAGAATGGAGTATATTTTATCTAAATGATTGTGACCTGTGTAAGTATAATATATGATGTAATAAGAAATATTGAACGTGAAATTTGTCAACAAAAGAGTATACGCGACAAACAAATACAGCGAAAACTTTGTATACGTTAAAAAGATTACTACTAAGATTAGGTATATATTGCGTACTCTACGTATCCGTCACAACTAAATATGATAACGTTAGATTTGCTCGAAATTTCTTAAAAATACATAAATAAATCAGCTTCACACTGTAACCCGCACACAGCAGGGTAGGCAGAGGGAACCTAGTGTTAAGACACTCCGTTTCCCACTTTCTGCCGTGTTCTGGAGGCATTGCTTGTTGAGTGTCGGAACTCAACGCCACGCTTTGCCTCGACACCAGAGTGAAGAAATGAAAATATAAATGTAAATAAATGTTTCATTTCCTCGAGTGGGGATCGAACCCACAACCAGTCGATTTTACATTCACACTTTGTTCCTCTGCGCCACTCTGCGTGAGGCTGATTTAATAGCATTATTTAGTATAAAACTTAAAATTTCCATCAATATTCTTTCATTGAATTATTTTTCACAACAATTACATCGAACTGCTTTTGTTCAAGGAAATTTTGATTCATATTTTATTAATTACAGCTTACTATGTACTTATTTTCATATATACAACAACAACTTCGTTTTTAGTTATTTCTATTTCACAGGACTTGAACCCGCGTCAAATAAGTTGACGCGGGTTCAAGTTTCACATGATAATGATTTTTACGCAATACTAAAAGGTGATTCACTTAAAATTATTTTATAGTATTTAATGTTTCAACTTGAAATACTATACGACTACAGTTTGTTGACACAAAATAGACTCTAATAATTTCATTACATAATGTCACCGCAATGTTATATGTTTTTTTCCCTATTTGTTCATGAATGAAAGTTCAATAACCTTATATTTATAATTGAATGTATTAAATAACTAAGTTGCTTTACTATAAAATATAGAGTATTATTTATTAATTTAATTACTAGTAATATACTACGTAGTATAAGCTGTATAAAATTTATTCTTTTTAATCGACTTCTATAAGAAAAAGAGGTTATCAATTCGACTGTATTTTTTTTTTAAGTTTGTTACCTTAGAACTTTTGACTGGGTCAACCGATTTTGATGTTTATTTTTTATTTGAAAGCTAGTGCTTCCCGTGTGGTCCCATTTTATCCCATCCATTTTAATTTGGTCCTTATTTGTCCATTTAATGTCGGTTTTTTTTTTGTTAAAAATTAATTTTATTTTACGATTTTTTAGTGATGGGTAGTCCTTAAAAGGATACTTCTCAAACAAGTAGGTACTGGTTGTCTTATGTACAATTTCAATCTTAATTAGGTATTTTTTTTGTACAAACTAACATTTTGGCATATTGACAAGAACAGACATAAAAAATATTCGGGCGTATTGAACTAACGAAAAGTAAACTGTGGTTCGCCAGTTTTAACAATGTTTTACCTTGTAACTATTATCGTATAATTACAAATTTTAACTAAAAAACCAAATTTGTTCAATTTTAACTACATCCCATAAAGAACCTAACCAAACGTTAACCAAACTATACCTTGTAGTGTCAAAGAAAAAAAGAGAGAAAGAAAATAAAAAAAGAGTCATCGAAATCAATTGGCGTAAAACAAACAGGCTTAGTAACTTGATATTGTAGTAAGATTGTTGTAGCATTAGCTTGAAACCGACTTTATAGTATTAAAATGATAAAATATTTCTTTAAATATTTTTGTTTAACAAAATTAACTAAATTTATTTTTTAATTTTATAGTTTATGTTTTGCACAATTTACATTATACCGTCGTAGCTTGCTAGCTCTATACGAATCGTGGCGTTGAATCCCGTCACTTAACACGCATTGTGGATATTCGGGTGAAAAGTGGAGAAATCATAAAAGGGTAGATAGAGAGCTTCTATGTAGTAACATTAGGTATCTTCTCTGCTGGGAAAGTGTGAAGCTGCGAAAGATAGGATGTATGCACATTTTAAATACTTATATGGAATATTATATAATTATTTAATATTATTATGTATCCTATTACATATCGTTATGCAATATTAAATATCTGATCAAATTTAGAGGGATATCTACAATTTTTTTAATAGTGCATATTGAGGAAATGCACTGGAAATCTGTATTGGAACGGCAAGATTTTTTTAATATTTATTTCTAGAAACTGTAAATAAAAAAATTAATAAGCGACACTAAACAGTCCAACGAGTTCATGGCCACAATCATAATCTTGTTTACTATATTATATATTTTAAAACATTTACATATCTACATAATATAATAATCGAACTCTACCGACTCTATTCAAATATTATATTGATATATCCATAATATAATAGAATGTATATGTATATCTATAGTAAAACACTACTCAAGGTCAAGCTATGATTGTGATTATAATTTAATATTTTAAATAATTCGATTTAGTATCTGTTCATGCGCAGGTCTCGTGGTAGAGTAATCATTTAAATAATAGTTAAAGGTCGATATTGGCCCTAGGCTCAAAGGTTGTCGTAATTGAAAAAAAAGTAAGTTTAGTAACAACAATGAGATCAGTCGCAGGTGCAGGGGTACAAAGTGTGGCTGTAAACACGACTGGTTGTGAGTTCCGTCCCCCAGGAAGTTAAATATTTATTTTAATTTATATTATCATTTCTTCGCTCTGGCGTTGAGTTCCGCCACTCAACACGCAATGCCTCCAGAATTCAGCGGGAAGTGGAAGTGTCTGGGTGGGCACTAGGTTCCCTCTGCCTACTCGCAGCAGCTGCGTGCAGGATACAGCGTAATCAGCTTGCAGCTGATTTTTTTACTAGTACCAATGAACTTGTGAAATGACGAAGGCATATTGTCTAATTAATATTAATTATAATAAAATAGATCACTAACAGATTCCGTTCGTAAAGTATTTTATCAGTATTTGTAAGAATTGTTTTATTTTTGCGTTTATCTCTTGTTAACTGGCTGATTGTTTTTTGATGTTATATAAAGAATATATGTTAATATAAGTAAAAAAGGAGACTCTAGTTTAAAAACAGTTATCTCGGCTTGTTCTTTATATAAGAGACCGTGGTTGGTCTTACAGTACTATTTATCACATTCTTGGCGGCCCTTATACTAGTTATAACTACGTAGCCGAGATCTCAGCTTCGTCCTTTGTTAAATTTACCTCTGGTCACTCTTCCTGCACCTCCAGGCGTCCTCACTTATGAAAGTAGCCAAATATTCTAGTCTCTTTACACCATCAGTACAATCATCCATAGCTAACAGCTCCATATATGCAATTTTAGTAGTAGTAAAAGTTATAGTTATATATAGTTTATTTTTCAAATAGAAGAGTGTAGGCAGAGGGAACCTGGGAACCTAGTGTTAAGACGCTTCGTTCCTCACTTTGTGCCAAATTCTGGAATTATTGTGTGACGAGTGGTAAAACCCAACGCCGCGTTTTGCCTCGTTACCAGAGCGAGAAATCAAAAATATTTAATATTTCATTTCCTCGAGTGGGAATCGAATCCATAATCAATCGCGTTTGCACTCTTACGCTTGTGCATCTGGACTACGACTGACCTCAATAGAAAGTTATATGCGACAGATATTAAAGATTGGAAGAACTTACGAGTACATACTGTAAGCTATCCAAATATCTACACACTCACAGAGATGATGTGCAACATGGATTCATCATTATTTTCTCTTCATTAGAAGCTAGAATAATTTAATCATTAAAAATGTGAGCATCATTGAACTGTAAAAAAAACCAAACCACCGCAGAAAAATTAGAGGCCTCCAGCTATTTCTGAAATTCAAGCTTACCTTAGCCAGAGCCCTTTCATCTGATACTTATTATGCTATTATTTTTTAAGATTTAACAAGAAATATATAGTTTTCAATTTTTTTTTAAGAACTGGTACTACCTATATATAGCACATAGAGCTAGTACTTTATAGTATCGAAATAAGCTTTTTTTGCGATATAAACCGCCATATCTTTTTTTTAAACAAATGTAAAGTTCAAGGGAATCAAGGAAATCAAAGGAATCAAGGGACCGTAGATCTGAGTATATGGTTTGAACTTTAACTCGATATCTCCAAGCGTTTCTGAGATAAAGGCTAAGACAGACATGTGGACGGGCAACGAAGTGAGCTTATAAGGGTTCCTTTTGTCCTTAAAAGAGAAGGAAACCTAAAAAAATACCTGTACATACTTTAACCTTATCTATACATATAAGAAAATTTTTACTGATCGCTGATCGTACTTGGAAAATATTTTAGAAAAATATATTATTTTAGAAAAATATATTAAAAATATATTATCAATGTAAGAATGAACAATTGTAATAATTTTGTCAAACGAAATATTTTGAATGAATATATCTTTTACGCTGCAACAAAGACTGAACAAGGAAACTCTTAAGCCGTTTCTAAGACTAGCGTGCACAAAGGCACAGACAAACAGAAACAAACTTTAAAAATCAATTTTCTAAGTTCAAATAAAAAAAAACCGAGGACAGTCGTGGCGCAGAGGCACAAAGTGGGTTCGATCCCCCCTCGAGGAGATGAAATATTTACTTAAATTTATATTTCCATTTCTTCGCTCTGGTGTCGAGGCGCGGCGTTGAGTTCTGCCACTCAACACGTAATGTCTTCAGAATTCGGCAGAAAGTGGGAAACGGAGTGTCTTAACACTAGGTTGTCTCTGCGTACCCTGCTGTGTCCGGGATGCAGCGTGAAGCTGATTCATTTATTTTAAATAAAAAAAAACAAACAATAAGCAATAACAACAACATTGATAAATGTAGCCAATAATAGATTGTACCTTGTAATAGACTGTACCTTTCACGTACAGACAGAGAGCGATCAGTTATAATTCTATTATATATATAAATATATATTATATAAGCAGCATTTGTATAATTTTTTAACAAGTATACATTAAGAATATTTGTTTGAAATGATCTATATTTTCAACTGACATATATCCTTGGCCGGGGATCGACACTGAAGCGAGCAGCGTAACTAATCACGAGGTTATGCAACCATTACAGCCGGCGCGGCGTGCGTTATACAATATGAAAGAAATGTGTGCCTTCATATAGGTATTAATAAAAAAAACGTATATATTTACATATATACGATTTTTTTTACTTTTGGTCAGTGTTTGTATCTTATAAAGTAAATGTACGTTTATATATTTTTCTTTATTTCCAACTTCACAGCAGGATAGGCAGAGGGAGCCTAGTGTTAGAGACTCTGCTCCCCACTTTCAGCTAATTTCTACCTCCATACCCATACCTCCAGGTATTGCGGCCTCTGCACCAGAGTGAAGAAATAAAAATATTATATATTTCATTTCCTCGAATGGTCAAATCAAATCAAACCTACAAACTATTACGATTATAGTCGCTCACTTGTGCCTCTGGGCCACGATTTTTATAGCTTTACACTGTATTCCACAAATAGCAGAGTAGGAAAAGAGAACTTCATGTGAAGTAAGTCAGTCCGTTTCCTGTGCACTTTTCGAGATATAGTTAATACCTTGCAATGCAATAATTCAGATCATATATTTTTTTTAAAATCTTTCATAATTATATAACCTTCAATATAAACATATAATATGCTTAATTTATATAAATAGAATAATATAATAATAATAATAATAATAATAATCATTTATTTCAGATTTTACATCCATAATAATTGTTAGTAACATTTTAAGCTTAAGAACTATTGTTAGTACGTAAAAACCTAAACAACAACAATCAGATCGTGTGTAATTTGACCCACCGATCCATAAAAGGCGAGTCCCATCGGTCAACAAACACATTTAGCATTCCACAGGAAGAACCGCGGAGGCGAGCTAATGCGGAGGCGCACCGTTTTCTCATAATAGCATAAAAGTCATCCGTATGCGCCTCCGCAAACATGCCCGAGGCACTGCACTGTCGCGGCAGCCCCATCAGAACCCTGAACGCGTTGTTGTACTGGACCCGTAGGTCGCTGTATGCCCGGCGCGTGTAGTCAACCCAAAGGCTACAAGTGTAAAATGACTGACAGTATGCTTTAAACAGAGTTATTTTAACTTGGTTTGTGCACCTTGCAAATCTCCGAGCCAACATGTTGCACCGCACAGACAGCGACCTACGCTCCCTCTCAATGTCAGAATCATCCTTTAGATTTTCAGTGACCCAGTGGCCCAGGTACTTAAATTTATTTACCCGACACAGCGGTGTGCCACAGAGCGAGACCACCGGTATCTCCGAGTAAGTTTTGGTACCTGATTTAAATAACATTATTTCGCTTTTTATGGTATTGTACCTGAGCCCGTGAGCCGCCGCATATAATTCACATATTGCCAATAATTTACGAAGAGCTCCAATGGATGGGCTCAGCAACACCATGTCATCTGCATAGCTGATATTGTTCATACAAACTCCATCAACATGACATCCGACACTGGTGCTACTGAGCTCACCGATCAGCCGGTTCATGTAGAGATTGAAGAGCCGGGGCGAACTCAACCCCCCCTGCCGCACCCCGCACTCCAACCTGTACACGTCCGAGTAAGCTCCCGCCCACCTAACACAGTTAGTTTGGTTGCGATACCAGTATGAAAAAATAGATATGGTTTCAGGTGGCAACGTAGTTTCCTTAGACAATTTATCCCATAGTACATCGTAAGATACAAGGTCAAATGCCTTTGACAGATCCAAAAAACATGCAAAAACTGGCGTTTTTCTAGCTGTATAGTAATGAACAGTTTGCTTGAGACACAGTATGGCACTCTCAGTAGACAGTCCGGGTCTAAACCCAAACTGAGCGTCAAAGGGTTCAAAGTGTTCGGCCAGCTGTTTGTCAAGCAAACTATCCAGTACCTTAGCTACAACAGTAGCCAACGATATTGGTCTGTAATTAGACATGGCAGTAGCATCTCCCGTCTTGTTTTTAATTATAGGTATAACTACTGTATGCATCAATTCCTGCGGTAGGTATCCATGACCAAGACACAGGTTAAAAAATAAAGCGAGGACTCGTGGCAAATGCGGGCCTGCGTACTTAAGATGCTCGACGCTGAGACCATCATGCCCTGGAGACTTACCTCTCACCATACTTTTGATAACAAAGGCAACATTCTCAGCCGTGAATACGTTAGTGATCTTCGCGGCACTAGACTCAGCGCCGAGCATCCGTTGCGCGCTTGATAAAGGTGACACAATTTTAAAATGCCGCTGAAATACGTTGGCAATGTCTCCCGGCTCAGTGAAACCCCCTACACTCACAGGTACGCTTGAATTTACATCAAGTCTACTGGTACATTTCCAGAATTTACCAAATTGTTTGGATGTATGATTATGTGCCAGCATATCCATTTTTATTTGTTGTTCGTTATTTAAACAATATTTTAATTTAGCTTTAAAAAATTTCCTAGAATTACACATTTTATTATATATATTGCCATTTATGGGTTTACCATACAGTAGCCACTCATGATAACATAATCGAGCTTCTTGGTGAGCTGCCCGCACGTGTCTGTTCCAGCATAGCAATATGAAAACATGAGATTCGAAATATATTAACTTGATCTACTTATAGTTTTGTGTACAAAAAAATATTATATAAGCCGTTGAGGTTTAAATTTAAATAAGAAAAGACCGTTAACCGCCATGGCGTTAACAAAATAGTAATTGTACTAAACCTAAAATACTATTTGCATGTACTTTTGTACTGTATAAAATATAGTTTTTTACGAAAATATATACTAGAAATTTATATAATACTAGCGGCTCGCCCACGGCTTCGCCCGCTTAAAATACATGATTATTGATTTAATAAGCAGAATTGATTGACAACTATAATGACTTCTATTATGATTTTTTTACGCCATTATCGTCAAAGAATTTTTGATTGTTTTAAATAAAAAAATACGACCATTGTTGATATTTAACTTAACTTAACTTAACTTAGCTTCACGCTTTATCCCTTGCGGGGTAGTCAGAGAGAACGGAGCGCCAAACGCTACGGTTTGTTAATATTTGATATTTATAAAATATACATAAAGCTAATTATTTATTACACGTATATATTTTTGTAACTTTATGTTCTTTTTACCTATATAATATACTGTGTTAAATGTGCTGATGTTAGTGAATAATTTAATTTACTCATTCAGAAACAGCCTTAAATGTTAAATTATTGATTTGAAGGATTCATAATATTCTTTGTAAAATAACTGTAATAATTGCGTATTAACTCCTGTACAGTTTTTAAATTAGTTACATATATTATATGAACGAACCAACCAAAAAATCTTTGTATTTACTTGATATTTCTTTCAAGATCGTTCTTTATCTCTGTGTTGAATTAATTACGACTTCTTTCAAATGACGATAACTTTTTTTTAATGAACCGTTTTTGATGAACTAAACTTTAGTAGTTAAGTTGAGTTAAAACAAAGCAATTGGTGAAATTCAAGTAAATCGGTTCAGTACTTTCAGAGAAAAATGCGGACAAAAATATATCGACAGACAGACAGACAAGAAATTCAAAAAAAATCTTTTTGCTTTCTATTATTATTTTTAAGTGTCCCTCTATCCATTTTAGTCAAAATTACTAAATGTACAGACAAAATATTTTTACTGTCTTATTATATATAGAAATTATAGTTCTTAGTTATTGTATTAACGTTTATATGAACATAATATGTAACGCTTTTCTAGATATGTATGTATATATATAACTGATCTATTGTAAGGACGGCACTGCGGTAGGGTCAAGTAGTACCACGAGTATATCCGATCTTACACAATCGATTTTAATGAAATTGATTGTTGTAACTTGCTTGACGTTTTACTATGTATTGTCGGTGCATTTATTTATTACAAAAAAATATATTATTAGTATATTAGTATTATTATACACTCGAGGAGAATATTATTTATTACAGTATTTTTTCGAATACTATTCTCAAAGTGTGACTGTAAAATCGACTGGTTATGGGTTCGATCCCCACTCGAGGATATAAAATATTTACTTAAATTTATATTTCCATTTCTTCCGCTCTATGGGTAACGGAGTGTCTTAACACTAGATTCCCTCTGCCTACCCTGCTGTGTGCCGGATACAGCGTGAAGCTAATTTTATTCATATTACACTAAATAAATATAGAAGTAACTTTTGGCGCTTTGATAATGATTGATTAGTTTTTATTTTGATTTTATTGAATTAAGTTTATCGATTTCAATTAAAATTAAATATTATGTTACGAATATATAACTACATTTAAGTCTTCGTAGTGCATATGTAACTAAAATAAGTAACTACGCTACGAGACTGCGCTTCATGTTTATTAAATATATATTTATATATATACATATATATTTGTAAGCCGTGTGTACAAATAAAAAATGTATAATGAGGTTTATTTTGGCAAGGATAGGCGGCTAGTCAACCTTGGTGTTCGGCAGTGCGATGTTCGGGAGCCAGAGTTGCGCAACGCGCGGGTCAAGGCTGGGAAGGCGCCGCCCTCAATTTTGGTGATAAAAAATTTCCAACACATATTCTTTGTAAATTATCGGACTTCGTTCGACGAATTCGCACTATATAATCATTATTTGCGTAAAATATTTACTAATAAAAAATAAAAACATAATATACGCTGCTGTACGTAATATAATCTACATGAATCATTTAATTGTGAAATTTTATATTCGGCACGCACCAAACAGCAAAGAGTTTTTGCAAACAAATAAAAAAAATAGGATTTTTATTTATCTGTAGCATAACGTCTAAAACCTGAATATTCCTCCTTCCTTTATCTTTTATGACATTTACGATGGATGTTACTTCCAATTACAAATTTATATTAAACTTTACAGTGATACAGCTTATACATCAGAATAACACATAATAAATACTAAACAAAATATACTCTAAAGTTTATGTTAAGATTTTGTATAATTTGTCAATAATATAACAATCACTTTAAGAAGGCGGAGTCGCGCGTGGGTAGTGGGCGCTAGTTATTCTATATCTTTTATTTTCAAAATTTTCCTAATTTTTGAAATAATACATGTCAAAAACGTGTCTCAATATATTTTCTTGACTGAGACACCATATACTTTTATAAGTTAAAAGTAAACATTTTTAAAATCTTTTATAAACATATCGATAGTATTAAAAAAATCGATATTGATTATTCATATGTCAACACTTATATTCGTTAATACACAGAAAACTCATATAATAATTTATTTTGTATATACCTAATGCGTATGCTTTAGTAAACGAATACCTATCTACTGTAGTCGTTATTTAGTTCTGGCAATTCATAAAACAATTTTATTTCCAAAGATTATTTTTTTATTTTTATTCGTAATCTTGCAAATGTGTTACGTTGTGTTATAAATACATTACGTTGATAGTGTTGTAAAATAATCGATTTATATAATCTCAAGAATGTGTTTGAGGCGCCAAACTTCTTTATATGGTACACATGGAGACCTTGACCCGCCTGATTACTGGTAAACTCGTTACAGTATCAAGAGAAAAATAATGATAAATTCGAACGTGACCAGTATGAAATGACTTTTAGTTACTTAAAAAAAAAATACAAAAGAAAACTTATCAGTTTGTAATTAAAAAATCTCCTAAATCGTTTTAGTATAAGGTATTACACAAAAGCTAAATAAATTAGGAGATCAAAAATGATAGGGATTAAATAATATCAAAGCCGCAGATTTTAGCGTTCTTTGCATAAATAATTAGCAACTATACCTAAATTATTTATTACTATATAGGATACAAATGTAATTAATACATATTTTAAGGTACGAGCACATTATTAATGCTTCTAATGACTTCTTAAATACAATCATTAAAATATTATTTTAAATAAACATTCTTAATATAAATTATTATGATTTCTATAATATCTGTAGTATGTACATACTATGTAATTACGATTTTGAAAAAAAGCCGATGTGAATGAAAGCTACATGTCTTGTCTATCCTCATACTGTCATAATAATATAATATTTATTTAATAATATATATTTTTATAATATTTATATATGTTAAAGGTACATAAACGTAAATAACGTAAGGACATAAATAAAAATTATTAAATGAAGATACGTACCATTAGGTACGTATTAACGTATTTTGAAAATAATTGATTTCATAACATAACATAAAAATATATTATTATTAATCATACGTACGTACATAGATATAATTTTTATTATATATTTATATTTATAATTTCTAGTATAGTGACAAAAATTATATTAAATTAATGTCATTATTATGGTAACAAGGCAAAGGTAACGGAATTGTCTTAATGGGGGACGGAGTGTCTTAGCACTGGGTTTCCTCTGTTTACTCTGCTATGTGTGAAGCTAAAAAAAAACATTCTTGTATTTGGCTATCCTGGCAAGCCGTTGCAGTCAGATGATGTCATCGATAATAAAACCGTGTCTGGAAGGATATCATTCAACTATATTTATGATTCTAATTTAAATATCTAAGCGTAAAAACTTAGGTATTCTAAAAAATATATTTTGTATAACTTATAAATACGACATAAGTTTTGTTTTTCTTAATTTCGTTTACAACTTTTTTATAGCTACAAGATTTTTTTATTCTAACAGCTACATAAAAGTTAAGCCTTTTAAATACAAAATAAAATATTTTTAGTTTTAAAAGACGGATTTTTGCTTGCTCAGAAATTGGCGTTCATGCTTTTTTTGGTGCTAAGCTTGTCTACATCGTTATTCGATTTATTATTTTTTCTTAAATATGAATAGCTATTTTTTAATTTTGCTTTACTTCTTTTTACATTGTATTATACCAATAGATTACAACGTTTAACGTTAATACATTATGAAATATTAAGTTGTGGCGCAAGGGCACCGGCTTGCGACTGTAAATGTAACATATTATGGGTTCTAATCCCAATCGAGGAAATGAAATATTTAATATTTTCTTTCCTCGCTTTAATAACTAGGCAAAGCGCGGTTTTGAGTTCCACCATTAAACATGCAATGCTTCCGGAATTCAGCAGAAAATGAGGAACGGAAGTGTCCTAATGAGAGCGAGTGTTTCAATACGATCTTGCCAGGTTTCCTATGTCTACCCTGCTTTATGTGCGGTATACAGCGTGAAACTGAAAAAAAATATTTTGAAACAGAAATAACAAAATAAGCCTTTTTTAACTTTTTGAATAGTATTCTATTATATTAATAAAAAAAATAGGAAAAGCCATATTTTTAAAGGTTCTTTATATTATTAAATATAAGGTTATACTTACTACTCTACCATACCGCCTCCATTTTCAATTTGTAGGGTAGAATTTAGTTATTTAACTAAGTTCACGATTTCTCATTATAATTCTAACGTTACTCTTTTGAGAAGTCATTATTAGTTTAATAAATAACACTTACATTAAAATTAATGTAGAGCCTTGTTTGAAATTCAAAATATAAGTAGTTTTCAAGATGAAGAGACAGAAATAAGAGATTGAAATCTTAGAAATACAAATGCTGTTTGTTTTTTTTTATAGATAGATAAGATTGGCACTGGAACAATCATAGAGTGCTAAATAGCAATTTAAGAGTGATTTATATAATTTACAGTTGACAACGCTTAATGAAAAATGATATATGAGGCTAGCCTTCCTAGTCGAGATGCAAGGTCACCTTGATATCTTTATGATATCTGGCTCTTTCCTACGTTTTATTTACTTGAATCTATTTTTTTTTCAGCTTCACGCTGTATCCCGCATGTAGTGGGGTAGGCGGAGGGAGCTTAGTGTTAAGATACTCAGCTCCCCTCATTTTGTTGAATTGTGGAGACATTGCGTGTTCAGTGGCGGAACTCAACGCCGCGCTTTTGCGTCGACACCAGAGCGTCGATATAAAATATTTCGGTTTCTCGAGTGAGCCACGGCCTCAATCTAATTGATTAACTTAAATAGCTCATAATTTCATGTATTTAATTATTTACTCTTTACAAGACGTGATTATACCCTCCACGATTACTGTGAGAGTGTCTTAGATATTTACAGAGGCCATCATGGCGCAGGGGCACAAGCGTGTGACTAAAACGCGACTGTTGTGAGTTTGATTTCTATCTTAGAGAATGAACTACTCTTTAATAATATTCTCATTTTCTTTCTTCCGGTACCAAAATGGGGAATTGAATGTCTTAGGTTCCCTCTGCCAATCCAGCTATATGGAGGATACAGCGTCAAGCTGAAGAAATAAAGAAAAACATACATACATGCACTATATTATATATATTTTATTTTTTTATATTAGTATCACGTTTTTATGTTTGTTTTACATTATGTAAGTACTTTTATTTAGAAAACAAAATATTTTGTAAGGATTCTTTAACTTTATAAATATTTTCAATTTTTTATAAGATAGTTTATAACAAAATGCTATTGTACCTACTGCAAAATATAGACGATTTCGAAATACGCTACGCTTGCCAGAAAAAAATATTAAGGACTTAATTTTTTTCACATTTTACAATCCATAATTTTGCAAGACAAACAGAAATTTGTTCAGTATTTTTTATATTACTACGCTCCATTCACACCAAATTTTAGACTTTACATAGTATTTGCCGGAACAATTTAAAAAAAAATAATACTCCCCCGTATTGAATTTGAACTCCCCCACTCAAAACGAAACAGCTCTCGAGCGAAGCGATAACTGCAACAAATCTAATATCAGTAGTAGCTAATACCAATAACATGTAATGCACATTGCATTTCCTGTGAGTATCATTAGTGAATATGTTGCATAACCGGCGCGCGCAGACACCGGCCGGCGCCATACTGACATTAGCCTAAGGTCAAGGCGAATACTATTATCCTTGTGACGTCATGCGATTGCGCAATCTAGTGCATTTATTTCTACTGTAGCAACTGATGCATAGATGCTTTCTGAATAGCAATGTCTTAATTTTTTGTTTAAGTTTTGAATAGCAATGTCTTAATTTTTTTCTTTGCAGTAGGTAGGTAGGTAGCGTAATTGGAATTATTTGATGTTAAATAAATTGGTCGGTTGTTAAATGATAATGTGATACATTAAAATAAATAATATGCTAAACTCTGTCAGTCAAGACGCAGTTGAAAAACATTTATAAAAAATAAACATATTATGTTAAGAGGAGATTTTAACTCGTATATAATAGTTTCAAACGAAGAACAAGGGTGTGACTATAACGCGACGGTTGTGGGTTCGATCCCCACTCGAGGGAATGAATTATTTATTATTTCTTAATATTTTCATCTTTTCACTCTGGCATCAAGGCTAATGCCCTTTGACTTCAGACACTCAACATGCAATGCCGCGAAAAAAATTTGGCGGAAAGTTGGGAACGGAGTGTCTTAACACTAGGTTTCCTGCCTACCTTGCTGTATACGGGATACAGCGTTAATATAATTTATTTTTTTTAGTTTTAAAGGCGCTGCCACGATATTTTACTTTTAATATAAATACACTAATTCAAATCGAGCTAATCGAAAAAGGGAAAGCAAATAACTCTTTTTTGTACGTGAGTTTTTTACAATGGTATCACTTATGCATAATATAGTAAAGTCAGGCAACAGAGTGCAACATACTTTTGGCCAACATCACGTGGGCTTGCACGTGCTTGGCCATGTCGATACATATGCAGAGGCGCGCTTAACACCGACGGTGGTACCTTACGTACGTTCATAAATAAATGATTAGCGATCTAATCATGGCGGAATGTAGATAACAACAAGATCTTTGGTTTGCTTCTACATTATTCATATAGACTTTTTATAAAAATATAATTTATTTTTTTATAAAAATATTGTAGTTTTTATTTAAATAAATATCTCTGATGAGAATCTTGAAGTGTTGATACTATTAGAAACTCTTATTGTAATATTATTATTAAGCACTAGTAGCCGCCCTCAACATCCGTTTCTGTGGATATCGTGACCCTTACCATGCTACCATTTACCACAAGTTATCATTGCAACTTGCTGCAGTTAGGCAAAGAGAACTTAGTGTCAAAAATCTCTGATCTCCGTGTGTCTACCTAAATTCAAGATATTGCGTGTGAAGTTGCAATTAAACGCCACGATGAACGAAATAAAAATGATTTAAGTGTTAAAATAATATCCTAAGTGGCGATTGAATTCGCAATTACAGTGCCACTGTACCACGGTGACTTAATTTAGTTTTTTTATTTAATTAAAAATTCGAATTTCAAAATCTTTCAAAGTTATAGCCCAGATACTTAGGACAAATAGTTATAAAAAAAAGCACAAATCTGTTCAGTAGTTCCAAATATGTTTATGTTCACACACACAAGCAGATTGACGAAAATATTAATTTATGATTTATTGATATTTTTATCACCCTAAATGAATATTCTCATAAAAATATTTGATGTAAAGACACATTTGGAACAACTAGTCTCTTAGGACTGAATTCACGTCTTAACGTGAATTCAATATTTTGTATTTGGATTTAGATATATAGATATAAGAGTTCAACATCTAACAACGAATATAATTTCATTCTTAAGTGTGTTAAACTTTTAAAGTTTTTTAGGTCTATATCGGATGTGGAACTCTAATCTGATCTTCCATTTCTTCAACTATTTCCTTGTTTCTTGTGGTTTAATTATCTAATCTGGCTCCATATTAGTCATCCCAGTGTCTTAAATCGATAATATTTTTTGATGGATAGCTATAAGCTATACAAAGAAATCATTTGTACTAAGAAATTCTCAATACTAGATGGTACCTAGAAACAGAAATTTTCTACAATGTAATTGGGAAAAGTGAGAATCAGTTTATTTAAACTTGTATTTAAATGTATGTATGCAGATAATTCAGAGCAATTTGTGTTAGAGTTTCCATTGTGCCCAGTTAAAATTAAATTACCATCCGTCATTGGCCGTCGTCAGTTGGTATATGGGACACAAGCGTGCGACTGTAATCGAGACGGTTGTAGGTTCGATTTAATATTTTCATTTTCTCGTTCTGGTGTTGAGGCAAAGCGCGGCGTTGAGTTTCGCAACTCAATACGTAGTATTTCGAGAATTTGGCGGAAAATCAGGTACAAAAGTGTCTTAATCGCAACGGAATGTCTCACTACGCTTCCAAGTTCCCTCTGCCAGGATAGAGTGAAGCTGAACTGTCAATTATTTTTTGTTTGTTAGTATGGGTTTCTACACATTTTTTTTAAACTTAAACTTAACCTACGTAGATGAAAATACCTTAGTTATAAATTTAAAAAATATATATAAACATTATTTACTAATATTTAATTATTAATATCATATTTAAAAAAAACGGTCAAAAAGCAATTCACTTTGACCCTGCGAGAAGATAGAAACCCTATAGGCCGGATAAAGGCATCTTAATAATGTCAAACATCCGCCATTGACCTCATTGTGAGTTGTATACATAAACATAATAACTGCCATCTCTTAACCTAAGTGCATATCTGAATGTTGACAACCGGAGGACGTCGTTGTTTGTCATTTGAATTGTTCTATTGATAGAAATGTATACAGAATAATAAAGGTTGGGGCCGTGCACGTGTCGACTTGAAAAATATGATCAACAGACTCGAATTAAAGGATAAGTGAGATTCGTTTTAAAGGATAAGTGAGGCTGTATTGGCGCAGTGGCACAAGCGTGTGACTGTAAACGCGACGGTTATGACTTCGATTCACATTTGGGGAAATCAATTATTTAATCTTAACTAAAAAAAATTAATCTTAACACTAGGTTCCCTCTGCCTACCCTGCTATGTGCGGGATACAGCGTGAAGCTGATAAAAAAATATTTAAAAATGAGTTTTACCACTCAACACGCAATGCCTAGAGAAGTCTGCTGAAAGTCAGGAACGGAGTGTCTTAACATAATGTTCCTTGTCTACTGTGCTATATATGCGTGAGCTAAATAAAAGAATCGTTTAAAAATTTACTAGATTCGACATCTAGTAAAGAGGCCAGTCGTGGCGCAGCGGCACGAGGTGTGACTGTAAAACCGACTGGTTGTGGGTTCGATCCCCACTCGAGATGAAATATTTACTTAAATTTATATTTCCATTTCTTCGCTGTGGTGTCAAGGCAAAACACGGCGTTAAGTCTTGCTACTCAACACGCAATGTCTCCAGAATTCGGCAGAAAGTGGGGAACGGAGTGTCTTAAGGTTCCCTCTGCCTACCCTGCTGTGTTCGGTATACAGCGTGAAGCTGATAAAAAAGAAATCTAGAAAATAGGTGAGTTCATAAGTATACTAACAACTTATCTTTTACTTAGATTCCTTCATCAAATCTACGTTGCCACGACGATTTATATAGACGTCTCGTCTAGTATGCTATTTTTGTCTTTACTATTGCTATTTATAAGCTACTGGAAAATAATATAATATTTTTTTTATAAATATATATTACATAAATAAATTACCTCGCGGTTTTCTAAATGTTACTCGATACTTAGCCTTGTTAGGCGTTAGAGATGACCTATATTAACATTTAAGTACCTATAGCTATAAAAATGCTATCAGTACTATCTGATTAGGCGATGTAATAGTTAGATACACTCACCGTTTATTATATATTTTATATAATTTTTTAACATAGATACAGACTTTGATAAATTCATTATAGTTATTTTATTATAGATTATTTTTGTTGTATTCCATTTTTTATAAACTATAAATCTATTTCAAATATGTTTAAATTCAGAAGGTAGCATAATTTCGTTGCGTTATTTTATTTTATTTAAATTAGTGATCAGAACGTTTGTCTTTTTCTAAAATCATTTTACACACTTACGAACCTTGATATAGAATATACGCTATGTGATGTACTATTGAAAGATATTATAGACGCTGACTCTCAACTTATGTGTGAAAATTTTAAAATTTTTAATATCCCTTAAGTATATATACATATTTTCTTAAAGATTAATACTTAATCAAAATTTTTTGAAAACTTTTTATTTTAACACCTACCTTAAATACATATTTAAATTTTATATAAGTCCTTATGAATCCTTATTTAGGTCCCTATGAATCGGCCTAATTCTCAATATGGATGCTATGGACTTCTGCCAACAAAAAGTGGAGATTTAACAAATTATTCTCCAAAAAATATATAACAAATATATCTATGCCATGTAAACAAAATAAAAACACAATTACTATTATGCTTTCACTTACGAACCTTGACATAGACAAATTCAGTTATCTAGATTTACGCTATAAAACTAACGTTACGTTACTATTATAATTTTAAATAAGTATACAACAGGCCAGTCGTGGCGCAAGGGCACGAGCGTATGACTGCGCGACAGGTTGCGGATTCGATTCCTACGTGAGGAAATAGAATATTTAATATTTTCTTTCTTCGCTAGTGCTTTCTCTAGTGTTGAGTTGAAGTAGAAGCTGAGTGTCTTAACAGTAGGCAGTAGCTGTAGCAGGGTAGGCTAAGCGTACCCTGCTACAGTGGCGTAGTGAGGTGGGGCAAGGGGGGGTATCATGCCCCGGGCGCTACTCACAAAGGGGCGCCAAAGGATCTGCAAAACTATTTAAATATATTAAATTAGGAGTATATTATATATATACAATTATACGATGTTCGTCTGGGGAGCGCTGAAAAGGTATTTTGCACCGGGCGCGAGTTACGCCCGCTACGCCACTGCTCTGCTAAATGCGGGATACAGCGGGAAACTGGAAAAAATCATATAACATTTTAAATATGTTTAGCAAAGTGTATGTGTATTGTGTGGTTCTTTAAAAATATTAATTGAAATTTTACATTACGCCAGGTCATACTTTATTTATAAACAACGTTTTTTTTACTATACTAGAGTAGGACAAATAGTAATCATATACCTAGTTAGTTCAACATGGTTGTAATACGAAGTTTTGTTTTCTTCATTTGGTTTTGACTAAAATAATTTTATTTAAAAGGACTCTATTTATTTACTTTGATATAAGTAACCATAACACAAAAAGAAACAAGATTATTAAATAATCAAAATTATCCCAGAGTTTCAGTGTTTTTTATTAAAATAGCAACCAACATATACAATACATATTTCTATATAAGTACGTATAGAATAAATTTATGATAATTTAGAACCAAATTGTGGTTTAACACCAGTTATATAAAGTTACGTAATCAAAACGCTAAATGCATAATAGTCGCAGAGATTTATTGCAAATATTCCGTTTTCCTTATCAACTCAATGCCGGGGTCGCCTTGCACGCTCGCTGCAATTTACGAACGGTTTAACTAAACTCTTTAATGTTTTATGTAAAATATAAGTGTATCAAAATCATTAAAAAGTATTTTTGAGGCAAGTCGTGGCGCAAGTGCACAAGCCTGTGACTGTAAACGCGATGGGTTGTGGGTTAGATTTCTCTTGAGGAAATAAAATATTTTATATTTTTATTTCTTTGCTCTGGTGTCGAGGCAAAGCGCGGCGTTCAGTTCCGCCACTCAACAAGCAATGCCTTCGAAATTCGAAGCTAGATGGGGAGCAGAGTGTCTTAACACTATGCTCCTTCTGCCTACCCGCGGAAAACAGTGTCACGCTAAAAGAAAAAAGTTTTTTTGTATAGGTGTAATCGTGACCGAGGCCAACCTCTACCTAGTTAAACTCGCACACGTTTAAAAACTGTGTATCGAAGCAAAAATTTTGCCAAACAAAAATGCAAAATTTAAAATAAAACGACCCTGAATTAAATATTCGAGAGGATAGCGTATGTGGCAACTTAAATACATAAATCATTTCGACATTCAAACTGCGTTTGGATGACACGAGGCCCGGTAATGTCTTCGTTTCTAAATTTGACGCCGAAAACGTTACGAAGGGTCCCAAAGGTTACCTCATAGAATACATTATACACACCATGAATAGAAATGCTCGAGTTTAAACTTGTCCAATTACAATAAAGGAGTAAGAACATTGATAAGTTGTGTAACGAAACCCTTGCGAAACCACCGGTGCGTAAGGTCACTATCGTCATTTCGTTTTGCACGCTTTCATAATATTTATTTGACGTAAATGGCCTACCAAAATTATATTAGTTCTAATTTTTACTCTATTGTAAAACAAAATAATTTTAATTTTATAAAATATTATTTTTTAATCTTGATAATCTAGTGTTAAATCAGTTCGTTCCCATTAAAACACTTCCGTTCCTCGCTTTCCGCCGAATTCTGGAGGCGGTGCGTGTTGAGTGACAGAACTAAACGCCGCGCTTTGCCTTGTTAACAGAGCGAAGAAATAAAAATATTAAATATTTGATTACCTCGAGTGGTTTACAAGGGGCATGCACAAGGAAAATTTCGAGATGAGAAAGTGACATGTATTATATACTAGAAGTGAGTGACATGCTATTATAATGATAAATTCAAATTAAGGATTTCTATAAAGCATTGTAACCCGTATCTTTTGATAATACCATACTAGCGAGAGAGTAAGTTATTGAAGATAAAGTAAAGG
The DNA here is from genome assembly GCA_021202915.1 of Heliconius himera. NCBI lineage: Eukaryota > Metazoa > Arthropoda > Insecta > Lepidoptera > Nymphalidae > Heliconius > Heliconius himera. Next base: position 46,460 of record JAJHJA010000236.1, read on the forward strand.
ATTTAAACAAATATTTAATCCTTAATTTCGGAAATATAAAAATTGTATCAACGCATATACCAGGGTAAGCAGAGGGAAACGTAGTGTTAAGACACTCGGTTCCCCACTTTCCTCCGAATATTTCGAGCCACTGCGTGTTGAGTGGCGAAACGCAACTCACCCACGAATACGAAAAAGTAGAAAAATAGTATGGAGTATGAACCATGAGTTAAATACACAGTAAAATAAGAAGTAAATGAAGACCAAGAGCTGCAATTAGAAAAGTATCTGGTTACATCTATTAGCTGTTTAAATTACAAACATTATTTTTGTTTTCAAAGTCTGATCCTGTAATTACTAAAGTTATTATATATTATATGGTTATCATATTTAAATCAAAGATAGAATTATTATTAATGTTGATTTACTTCGGTCTAAATAATTTGGTCCACTTAAGTAAGCTTACTTAAATAAATTAATAATATTTAAATATTGTTAGTGTGCTTAAGGATTATGTATGCTAGGCATTTTTGATCAATAAAATTCATATTTAATTTGTAATTTTTGTTTGTTTTCTAATATAACTGCCCCCTTGGTGTTAAAATTGCCCCCGCTATGGGGTTGATTGTAACAATTGCATACATTCACTAATATAGCCAAAATTTGCTAAACTGTTTCACCAGTAATGCTAGTTTTTATATCAATTCAAAGTCAATTTGACTATATATTCTCGTTTCCTACTCAACGGATTTGGTCGTTGCTCCTCTCGCTGCAACACGATGGACCCGACCCCTTGAATCCATGGAATGCTAAAATAATTCTTGTCGTAAATATAAGTGACTATCAGTTAAAAAAAATATTAATTAAATAATTTCTGCAACCGAAATACATATCCATAATATGAAAGTTATACTTTAAAATGTAGGTTTACTTTTGTTTGACCAACTTACAAATGTGATAATCAATTCGACACACATAAAGCCGTATACATATATTATATCCACACTCCAACACTAGTAACGTGACTAAATTATTAAATATTTTTTCCATTGAAAGAAAATATTCTCTATAAGGATTCGCATAAATGATGAACATTGTGTAATATAAAACGATTAATATCGAGTGGATCTGAAATAAACTTACAACACTAACTAGACTAATTTTAATAAATTATAATAATATTCCAATCATATATGAATTATAAGTTTAATTTGTAAGCCTATTGGTTGAATAGATATTTAAATATAAGCCAAATATACGTAGTTTGAATTAATTATTATATAATAATTTTATTATAGTACATGTAACTAACTATACGATTTATTTTTCGTTAAGTCTTTCTTCACCGTCAGTTATCAAAATTTCATATAAAATCAATGTAATAAGCAATGCATGGTAATATAAGTATATCACAAATTTGTGAATAAGTTTTATGAATAAATTCTTTGATTTTCACGAATATTACACATTTTAAATGAAACTATTTTAACCGGATTAATCGCGATTAAATATATTTAGGATTATACATTTTTGGAAATTAGACGTTTCGAACATTTTGCAGCAGTCCGTGGTTACGGGTAGACTGAGGTGGCATTCGTCTGTCAGTTGACATAATTATTATATCGAACTACCGTCAACGATTTCTTAATTTTCTCGCGTACTGCCCTGGATTCCTGCAGAATGAGCCGAGCAGAATGATGTATACTTGCCCTCTGGTATGGTAAGTTTGAGACTTTAAAGATTTTATAAGTAGAAAGCTTCCAGCCGGCCTCTATATTAAAACTCGGATGATTTTTTATTCCAATTCCGTGACCACGGACTACGGCAAAGTGTTCGAAACGTCGGGTTTCCAAAAATGTATAACCCCCAATATACGCAACCGGATTAGGTTAAATAGTTTCATTTAAAAAGTTTTATGAACTTTTGACTTTGACTTCTTATGCTTTCATTGAAATTCAATATCCTAGACATATCAAATTCACAATTTTACACTTTCAATTCATCCAAGTTACAAAAAAATATATATTCGAAATTAAACTATTTACTATTTACATTAATAAATTTAACATGTTTTTAAAGGTAATATAAGAAATTTGATTTCTTAAACTCTTTGCCTATAGGTAATGTAAATTTAAAGGTAGTCAATTCTCGTAATGAGAATAACAATTTTTTACTATTTCATGATTCAAGTACATTTTTTAACATGTTGTCATTGAGTTGCCTTTTAGAAGTTTCATAGATTATTTTACACCAATAATTGTTTTTTTTTTATTTCGATATTTTTTTCAAGATTTATATCTTAATACTTTTAGACTATTATAAGATAGAAAAGGCCTAATATTGAATTATATTGAGGAAAATATTCAGAAGCGCAGACTTAACGGTCGATCTTTATTTGCCAATTTTTAAATTACAATTTTCCAAATATCTGCTGGATCACTGAAAATCGCTGATCATACATAGGGGTAAAATGGATGGTACCAGCGTTGCCGATTTTAGCGGGACTTGGATCTTATACCTATATATTTCTTGTTTTCAAGGATTCCTCGATCTTTTTTTTAATTTTTAATAGATACAAACAATTACATAGAAATACAAATGTTTTTTCGTTCTTTTAAACTACTAAGCAGTGTAGTTTGAATGATTTTTTTTTCAAAATTAAAAATAAATAGTTATTTATGTGTTTTTAAACTACCCTCGTTAGTAGTTCGACACAGATGTAAAATATAATTGCTTTTTTTTCATTTTCGATACTTTACGTTGGGACCGCTGAATTTAAATATTAATCATTTAAATTTTGTATCCTGGCGAAGTTTGTTGAAAGAATCCCGTTTTTTATCTAAAATGTCGAAAAATCCCGCTTTTTACCAAGATAAAATCTGGCAACGCTGATGGGTACTGCGGTCGCCTACCCATAGACCACCGTTGATTCGTCGATCGAGTTACATTATGCATAAAGTGTCTGTGAACTTAGCAGAGCATTTTCCAGCAGATCAAAAATAAATTAGAGTTCTCTTCGCATGCAGCTGAGTTCTATAGTTCCTGATAGATTTTACAAATAGTTCTGGTGTTTTTACCCCGGAAAAAGTTACTTAAAAAAATGATCTGCTAACTTCCCGTAGCAGATCATTTTTTTGCAAATAATAATCGGTGCGAGTTCTGAACACATGGGGATGAAAAAAATAGTTCCTGATCATTTTTAACAATAGTTCTGTTGATTTCACAAAGAAAAAAATTTTTTAACAAAAAGAAAGGACGTTCGTTTCGTAAACAGTTCGATAGGTAAAGTAATTTTAAAAATAAATAAAATTCAGATAGACGCAAGAACTCTTAATTTTATAATAAAATACAAGTCCTTCTATGATATTTATCTTGAAAAAAGACCAGAACTCTGGAAAAACTGCCAGCAGAGCATACTTGAATGTATGAAATAATGAAAAATGTCTATTAAAACTCTTCATATGACTTAGTACTAGATATTTTTTTTCTGATTGTACGCAGACTCGGGAACTCTTCGATTTCTAATATGATATGAATAGTTCTATAATAAAAAGAAAATGACAAAACCAGAACTCAGAAAAAACTGCCAGCAGAGCATAGTTGAACATTAGATTTGTTAAGAAATATCAAATTAATTTTGTTGAGACGTAAAAATATTTTTTAAAAATAGAGACATCGTGCTGAGAAGCAAGAACTCTTCATTTTACAATAGAATAATAATATTTCTATGATATTAATTTGGTAAAAAGGCCAGAACTCTGAAAAAACTTCCAGCAGAGCATAGTTGAATGTATGAAATATTGAAAAATGTCTATTTAAACTCTTCATATGACTTAATACTAGATATTTTTTTTCTGATTGTACTGAGACTCGGGAACTCTTCGATTTATAATATGATATGAATAGTTTTATAATCAAAAGTGAATGACAAAACCAGAACTCTGAAAAAACTGCCAGCAGAGCATACTTAAATGTATGAAATAATGAAAAATGTCTATTTAAACTCTTCATATGACTTAGTACTAGATATTTTTTTTCTGATTGTACGCAGACTCGGGAACTCTTCGACTTCTAATATGATATGAATAGTTTTATAATAAAAAGTAAATGACAAAACCAGAACTCTGAAAAAACTGCCAGCAGAGTATACTTAAATGTATGAAATAATGAAAAATGTCTATTTAAACTCTTCATATGACTTAGTACTAGATATTATTTTTCTGATTGTACGCAGACTCGGGAACTCTTCGATTTCTAATATGATATGAATAGTTCTATAATAAAAAGTGAATGACAAAACCAGAACTCAGAAAAAACTGCCAGCAGAGCATAGTTGAACATTGGATTTGTAAAAAAATATCAAATTAATTTGTTGAGACGTAAAAATATTTTTTAAAAATAGAGACATCGTGCTGAGAAGCAAGAACTCTTCATTTTACAATAGAATAATAATATTTCTATGATATTAATTTGGTAAAAAGGCCAGAACTCTGAAAAAACTTCCAGCAGAGCATACTTGAATGTATGAAATAATGAAAAATGTCTATTTAAACTCTTCATATGACTTATTACTAGATATTTTTTTTCTGATTGTACGCAGACTAGGGAACTCTTCGATTTCTAATATAATAGGAATAGTTCTATAATAAAAAGCCAATTACAAAACTAGAACTCTGAAAAATCTTCCAGCAGAGCATACTTGAATGTATGAAATAATGAAAAATGTATATTTAAACTCTTCATATGACTTAATACTAGATATTTTTTTTCTGATTGTACTGAGACTCGGGAACTCTTCGATTTCTAATATAATATGAATAGTTTTATAATAAAAAGTGAATGACCAAACCAGAACTCTGAAAAAACTGCCAGCAGAGCATACTTAAATGTATGAAATAATGAAAAATGTCTATTTAAACTCTTCATATGACTTAGTACTAGATATTTTTTTTCTGATTGTACGCAGACTCGGGAACTCTTCGATTTCTAATATGATATGAATAGTTCTATAATAAAAAGTGAATGACAAAACCAGAACTCTGAAAAAACTGCCAGCAGAGCATACTTGAAAATTCGATTTGTAAAAAAATAACAAATTAATTTGTTAAGACGTAAAAATATTTTTTAAAAATAGAAATATCGTGCTGAGAAGCGAGAACTCTTCATTTTACAATAGAATAATAATATTTCTATGATATTAATTTGGTAAAAAGGCCAGAACTCTGAAAAAACTTCCAGCAGAGCATACTTGAATGTATGAAATAATGAAAAATGTCTATTTAAACTCTTCATATGACTTATTACTAGATATTTTTTTTCTGATTGTACGCAGACTAGGGAACTCTTCGATTTCTAATATAATAGGAATAGTTCTATAATAAAAAGCCAATTACAAAACTAGAACTCTGAAAAATCTTCCAGCAGAGCATACTTGAATGTATGAAATAATGAAAAATGTATATTTAAACTCTTCATATGACTTAATACTAGATATTTTTTTTCTGATTGTACTGAGACTCGGGAACTCTTCGATTTCTAATATGACATGAATAGTTCTATAATAGAAAGTGAATGACAAAACCAGAACTCAGAAAAAACTGCCAGCAGAGCATAGTTGAACATTAGATTTGTTAAGAAATATCAAATTAATTTGTTGAGACGTAAAAATATTTTTTAAAAATAGAGACATCGTGCTGAGAAGCAAGAACTCTTCATTTTACAATAGAATAATAATATTTCTATGATATTAATTTGGTAAAAAGGCCAGAACTCTGAAAAAACTTCCAGCAGAGCATAGTTGAATGTATGAAATATTGAAAAATGTCTATTTAAACTCTTCATATGACTTAATACTAGATATTTTTTTTCTGATTGTACTGAGACTCGGGAACTCTTCGATTTCTAATATAATATGAATAGTTTTATAATAAAAAGTGAATGACCAAACCAGAACTCTGAAAAAACTGCCAGCAGAGCATACTTAAATGTATGAAATAATGAAAAATGTCTATTTAAACTCTTCATATGACTTAGTACTAGATATTTTTTTTCTGATTGTACGCAGACTCGGGAACTCTTCGATTTCTAATATGATATGAATAGTTCTATAATAAAAAGTGAATGACAAAACCAGAACTCTGAAAAAACTGCCAGCAGAGCATACTTGAAAATTCGATTTGTAAAAAAATAACAAATTAATTTGTTAAGACGTAAAAATATTTTTTAAAAATAGAAATATCGTGCTGAGAAGCGAGAACTCTTCATTTTACAATAGAATAATAATATTTCTATGATATTAATTTGGTAAAAAGGCCAGAACTCTGAAAAAACTTCCAGCAGAGCATACTTGAATGTATGAAATAATGAAAAATGTCTATTTAAACTCTTCATATGACTTATTACTAGATATTTTTTTTCTGATTGTACGCAGACTAGGGAACTCTTCGATTTCTAATATAATAGGAATAGTTCTATAATAAAAAGCCAATTACAAAACTAGAACTCTGAAAAATCTTCCAGCAGAGCATACTTGAATGTATGAAATAATGAAAAATGTATATTTAAACTCTTCATATGACTTAATACTAGATATTTTTTTTCTGATTGTACTGAGACTCGGGAACTCTTCGATTTATAATATGATATGAATAGTTTTATAATCAAAAGTGAATGACAAAACCAGAACTCTGAAAAAACTGCCAGCAGAGCATACTTAAATGTATGAAATAATGAAAAATGTCTATTTAAACTCTTCATATGACTTAGTACTAGATATTTTTTTTCTGATTGTACGCAGACTCGGGAACTCTTCGATTTCTAATATGATATGAATAGTTCTATAATAAAAAGTGAATGACAAAACCAGAACTCAGAAAAAACTGCCAGCAGAGCATAGTTGAACATTGGATTTGTAAAAAAATATCAAATTAATTTGTTGAGACGTAAAAATATTTTTTAAAAATAGAGACATCGTGCTGAGAAGCAAGAACTCTTCATTTTACAATAGAATAATAATATTTCTATGATATTAATTTGGTAAAAAGGCCAGAACTCTGAAAAAACTTCCAGCAGAGCATACTTGAATGTATGAAATAATGAAAAATGTCTATTTAAACTCTTCATATGACTTATTACTAGATATTTTTTTTCTGATTGTACGCAGACTAGGGAACTCTTCGATTTCTAATATAATAGGAATAGTTCTATAATAAAAAGCCAATTACAAAACTAGAACTCTGAAAAATCTTCCAGCAGAGCATACTTGAATGTATGAAATAATGAAAAATGTATATTTAAACTCTTCATATGACTTAATACTAGATATTTTTTTTCTGATTGTACTGAGACTCGGGAACTCTTCGATTTCTAATATAATATGAATAGTTTTATAATAAAAAGTGAATGACCAAACCAGAACTCTGAAAAAACTGCCAGCAGAGCATACTTAAATGTATGAAATAATGAAAAATGTCTATTTAAACTCTTCATATGACTTAGTACTAGATATTTTTTTTCTGATTGTACGCAGACTCGGGAACTCTTCGATTTCTAATATGATATGAATAGTTCTATAATAAAAAGTGAATGACAAAACCAGAACTCTGAAAAAACTGCCAGCAGAGCATACTTGAAAATTCGATTTGTAAAAAAATAACAAATTAATTTGTTAAGACGTAAAAATATTTTTTAAAAATAGAAATATCGTGCTGAGAAGCGAGAACTCTTCATTTTACAATAGAATAATAATATTTCTATGATATTAATTTGGTAAAAAGGCCAGAACTCTGAAAAAACTTCCAGCAGAGCATACTTGAATGTATGAAATAATGAAAAATGTCTATTTAAACTCTTCATATGACTTATTACTAGATATTTTTTTTCTGATTGTACGCAGACTAGGGAACTCTTCGATTTCTAATATAATAGGAATAGTTCTATAATAAAAAGCCAATTACAAAACTAGAACTCTGAAAAATCTTCCAGCAGAGCATACTTGAATGTATGAAATAATGAAAAATGTATATTTAAACTCTTCATATGACTTAATACTAGATATTTTTTTTCTGATTGTACTGAGACTCGGGAACTCTTCGATTTCTAATATAATATGAATAGTTTTATAATAAAAAGTGAATGACCAAACCAGAACTCTGAAAAAACTGCCAGCAGAGCATACTTAAATGTATGAAATAATGAAAAATGTCTATTTAAACTCTTCATATGACTTAGTACTAGATATTTTTTTTCTGATTGTACGCAGACTCGGGAACTCTTCGATTTCTAATATGATATGAATAGTTCTATAATAAAAAGTGAATGACAAAACCAGAACTCAGAAAAAACTGCCAGCAGAGCATAGTTGAACATTGGATTTGTAAAAAAATATCAAATTAATTTGTTGAGACGTAAAAATATTTTTTAAAAATAGAGACATCGTGCTGAGAAGCAAGAACTCTTCATTTTACAATAGAATAATAATATTTCTATGATATTAATTTGGTAAAAAGGCCAGAACTCTGAAAAAACTTCCAGCAGAGCATACTTGAATGTATGAAATAATGAAAAATGTCTATTTAAACTCTTCATATGACTTATTACTAGATATTTTTTTTCTGATTGTACGCAGACTAGGGAACTCTTCGATTTCTAATATAATAGGAATAGTTCTATAATAAAAAGCCAATTACAAAACTAGAACTCTGAAAAATCTTCCAGCAGAGCATACTTGAATGTATGAAATAATGAAAAATGTATATTTAAACTCTTCATATGACTTAATACTAGATATTTTTTTTCTGATTGTACTGAGACTCGGGAACTCTTCGATTTCTAATATGATATGAATAGTTCTATAATAAAAAGTGAATGACAAAACCAGAACTCTGAAAAAACTGCCAGCAGAGCATACTTGAAAATTCGATTTGTAAAAAAATAACAAATTAATTTGTTAAGACGTAAAAATATTTTTTAAAAATAGAAATATCGTGCTGAGAAGCGAGAACTCCTCATCTATACTTATAATAAATCTGTAGAAAAGTCGTTTCTGTACATTGAAAATATTTAAGAAAAAATTAGCCAGGGTGTTAAAGGATAACTAACAGAATCCATTTCCAACATTTTTGGAATTTTTGTCTGTTTGTCTGTTTGTCTGTTTGTCTGTTTGTCTGTTTGTCTGTTTGTCTGTTTATGTGAACACGTATCACGTAAAAAGTACACAATAAATTTAAGCAACTTTTATACATAAAAATTACAAATAACGCTATCTATTGACTAATAGTAGGTACTAACGAATCTTGATAACGCAAAAAACATTCTGTGGAGTTAAACACTAATTACAACGGGAGGAATATTAATCATTTTAATACTAAAGAATATTAATCATTTTAAATACTAAAGATATAAGTATTTAAGTTTTCAAGAAGTTTATATTTGAGATATTAAAAAATCGATACAAGAACGCTATCTATTGACCAATAGTAGGTACTAACGAATCTTGATAACGCAAAAAACGTTCTGTGGAGTTAAACACTAATTACGACGGAAGGAATATTAATCATTTTAATAAATTTAACATAACATTGTAATATTTTTCTAACAATGCTCGAATGGTTACAGTTCAATTGTAAGTCCAAAAGAATGACTTTAGAAACGTCTTATTTATTTGACTGTTGATAAATTTACGTATTCTTAAAGTACAATTGTTCATAGTACTAATTATAAAGTAAACTACATTGAATTGTTGGTGAAGATTACCTTCGTAACAGTCTAGCTTAATTCGTAATTATTTAACACAGTGATAAAGAATGACTTAATATTCAAAGAAATATTTTGAATAGGTTCTTCAGTCCGTTCGTTCGTTTATGTTATTAATATTTTTTTAAGAAACGTATAAAAAAATAACTTTTGGGAGCAAAAACGTGCTTTCTACGTATATTCTGTATAACAATTATATATTTAACTAATAATATATGTTACTAATTTAAAAACTGTACAGGAGCTAGATAAGTTATTTTGCAAATAATATCGGGAGTACTAATCCAAATCAATTAATTATTAGTTAAGGCTGTTTGTAATATCTATATTTCTTAAAAGAGTAATCATGTAATTCAAGCGGACAAAGCCGCGAATAAATAATAAAATTATCGTTGTAAAATAAAATACTAGATATTTTTTTTCTGATTGTACTGAGACTCGGGAACTCTTCGATTTCTAATATGATATGAATAGTTTTATAATAAAAAGTGAATGACAAAACCAGAACTCTGAAAAAACTGCCAGCAGAGCATACTTGAAAATTCGATTTGTAAAAAAATAACAAATTAATTTGTTAAGACGTAAAAATATTTTTTAAAAATAGAAATATCGTGCTGAGAAGCGAGAACTCTTCATTTTACAATAGAATAATAATATTTCTATGATATTAAGCTGGAAAAAAGGCCAGAACTCTGAAAAAACTTCCAGCAGAGCATAGTTGAATGTATGAAATATTGAAAAATGTCTATTTAAACTCTTCATATGACTTAGTACTAGATATTTTTTTTCTGATTGTACTGAGACTCGGGAACTCTTCGACTTCTAATATGATATGAATAGTTTTATAATAAAAAGTAAATGACAAAACCAGAACTCTGAAAAAACTGCCAGCAGAGCATAGTTGAACATTAGATTTGTTAAGAAATATCAAATTAATTTGTTGAGACGTAAAAATATTTTTTAAAAATAGAGACATCGTGCTGAGAAGCGAGAACTCTTCATTTTACAATAGAATAATAATAGTTCTATGATATTAAGCTGGAAAAAAGGCCAGAACTCTGAAAAAACTTCCAGCAGAGCATAGTTGAATGTATGAAATATTGAAAAATGTCTATTTAAACTCTTCATATGGAAAAGTACTTGATATTTTTTTTTATTGTGCTGAGACTCGGGAACTCTTTGATTTCTATCATAATATAAATAGTTCTATTATAAAAAGCCAAATACAAATGCAGAACTCTGAAAAAACTGCCAGCAGAGCATAGTTGAATGTATGAAGTGTTGAAAAATGTTTAATAAAACTCTTCATATGACAAAGTACATTTTTTTTTATTTTAAATTGTGCTTAGACTCTTTGAGGAAACTCTCCAATATCTTTAAGAAGATGAATAGTGCAATACTAAAAAACCTATTTCAAAGCTAGATTTCTTGTAAAAATGCTAGTAGAGAATATTTGAAAATTCGATTTGTCATAAAAAAAAATATTAATTTCAGGCTGAGAAGCGAAAACTTTTAAATTTTTTTGCAAATTTTTGCAGAACATAGTTGAATATATGAAAAATGATATGCAATATTTAAAAAAAATTCTTTCATACGAATATATCAAGTTAAATAAAATATCTGCTGGCTTTCTTGAAATTTTTGAAGGTGTGATCTTTATGCAGGCTAAATATCATAGATCTTCTGAAAAATAAAAAGTTCCTGCTTCTGAGCTCAATACTAATAATTTTTTTTATTATTTTTTCGTCACAAAAAATAAATTGATATTTTTCAACAAATCGCATTTTCTAATATGCTCTGCTAGCATTTTCACATCTGTGACTAGTTCTGATATAAGCTTTTTATAAAAGAGCTATAAGCTTTTTATAAAAGAGCTTTTCATATTCTGTTAGAAAACATATAGTTTTTGAGAGCACAATTAAATAAAAATATAGTACTTTTCTTAATGAAGAGTTAACCTAGAATTTTTTCAATATTTCAAACATTCAACTATACTCTACTGGCAGTTTTTTCAGAGTTCTGGATTTGTAATTGGCTTTTTATAACAGAACTATTTATATTATGTTAGAAATCAAAGAGTTCCTGAGTCTTAGCACAATAAAATATAATATCTAGTACTTTTCCATATGAAGAGTTTAAATAGATATTTTTCAATATTTCAAACATTCAAATATGTTCTGCTGGCAGTTTTTTTAGAGTTCTGGTCGTTTGTCAAGATAAATTTCATAGACTTATTATTCTACTATCATAAAATAAAGAGTTCTCGCTTCGGAGCACAATATTACTATTATTAAAAATTACTTTTACATCTTAACAAATTAATTTGATTTTTTTTAACAAATTCAAAATTCAAGTGTGCTCTGCTGGTAGTTTTTTCAGAGGTCTGCTTTTGCAATAAAGTTTTTATAATAGAACTATTCATATTATATTACAAATCGAAGAGTTCCCGAGTCTGAGTACAGTCAGAAAAAAAAATATGCAGTATTAAGTCATATGAAGAGTTTAAATAGACATTTTTCAATATTGCATACATTCAACTATGCTCTGCTGGAAGTTTTTCCAGAGTTCTGGCCTTTTTTCCACTTAAATATAATAGACCTCTTATTATTCTATTGTAAAATGAAGAGTTCTTGCTCCGGAGCATGATATTTCTATTTTTAAAAAATACTTTTTCGTCGCTATAAATTAATTTGATAATTTTTAACAAATTGAAATTTCAGGTATGCTCTGCTGGTAGTTTTTTCAGAGTTCTGGTTTTGTAGTTGGCTTTTTATAATATAACTATTCATATTATATTAGAAATCAAAGAGTTCCTGAGTCTGCGTACAATCAGAAAAAAATATCTAATATTAAGTCATATGAAGAGTTTAAATAAACATTTTTCAATATTTCATACATTCAACTATGCTCTGCTGTAAGTTTTTTCAGAGTTCTGGCCTTTTTACCAAATTAATATCATAGAAATATTATTATTCTATTGTAAAATGAAGAGTTCTTGCTTCGCAGCACGATATTTCTATTTAAAAAAAAATACTTTTTCGTCGCTACAAATTAATTTGATAATTTTTAACAAATTGAAATTTCAGGTATGCTCTGCTGGTAGTTTTTTCAGAGTTCTGGTTTTGTTATTAGCTTTTTATTGTAGAACTATTTATATCGTATTAGAAATCGAAGAGTTCCCGAGTCTGCGTACAATCAGAAAAAAAATATCTAGTACTAAATCATATGAAGAGTTTAAATAGACATTTTTCATTATTTCATACATTTAAGTATGCTCTGCTGGCAGTTTTTTCAGAGTTCTGGTTTTGTCGTTCACTTTTTATTATAAAACTATTCATATCATATTAGAAATCGAAGAGTTCCCGAGTCTCAGTACAATCAGAAAAAAAATGTCTAGTATTAAGTCATATGAAGAGTTTAAATAGACATTTTTCAATATTTCATACATTCAACTATGCTCTGCTGGAAGTTTTTTCAGAGTTCTGGCCTTTTTTCCAAATTAATATCATAGAACTATTATTATTTTATTGTAAAATGAAGAGTTCTCGCTTCTCAGCACGATGTCTCTATTTTTAAAAAATATTTTTACGTCTCAACAAATTAATTTGATATTTCTTAACAAATCCAATGTTCAACTATGCTCTGCTGGCAGTTTTTTCTGAGTTCTGGTTTTGTCATTCACTTTTTATTATAGAACTATTCATATCATATTAGAAATCGAAGAGTTCCCGAGTCTGCGTACAATCAGAAAAAAAATATCTAGTACTAAGTCATACGAAGAGTTTAAATAGACATTTTTCAATATTTCATACATTCAACTATGCTCTGCTGGAAGTTTTTTCAGAGTTCTGGCCTTTTTTCCAAATTAGTATCGTAGAAATATTATTATTCTATTGTAAAATGAAGAGTTCTCGCTTCTCAGCACGATATTTCTATTTTTAAAAAATATTTTTACGTCTTAACAAATTAATTTGTTATTTTTTTACAAATCGAATTTTCAACTATGCTATGCTGGAAGTTTTTTCAGAGTTCTGGTTTTGTTATTAGCTTTTTATTGTAGAACTATTTATATCGTATTAGAAATCGAAGAGTTCCCGAGTCTGCGTACAATCAGAAAAAAAATATCTAGTACTAAGTCATATGAAGAGTTTAAATAGACATTTTTCATTATTTCATACATTTAAGTATGCTCTGCTGGCAGTTTTTTCAGAGTTCTGGTTTTGTCATTCACTTTTTATTATAAAACTATTCATATCATATTAGAAATCGAAGAGTTCCCGAGTCTCAGTACAATCAGAAAAAAAATATCTAGTATTAAGTCATATGAAGAGTTTAAATAGACATTTTTCAATATTTCATACATTCAACTATGCTCTGCTGGAAGTTTTTTCAGAGTTCTGGCCTTTTTTCCAGCTTAATATCATAGAAATATTATTATTCTATTGTAAAATGAAGAGTTCTCGCTTCTCAGCACGATATTTCTATTTTTAAAAAATATTTTTACGTCTTAACAAATTAATTTGTTATTTTTTTACAAATCGAATTTTCAAGTATGCTCTGCTGGCAGTTTTTTCAGAGTTCTGGTTTTGTCATTCACTTTTTATTATAGAACTATTCATATCATATTAGAAATCGAAGAGTTCCCGAGTCTGCGTACAATCAGAAAAAAAATATCTAGTACTAAGTCATATGAAGAGTTTAAATAGACATTTTTCATTATTTCATACATTTAAGTATGCTCTGCTGGCAGTTTTTTCAGAGTTCTGGTTTTGTCATTCACTTTTTATTATAAAACTATTCATATCATATTAGAAATCGAAGAGTTCCCGAGTCTCAGTACAATCAGAAAAAAAATATCTAGTATTAAGTCATATGAAGAGTTTAAATAGACATTTTTCAATATTTCATACATTCAACTATGCTCTGCTGGAAGTTTTTTCAGAGTTCTGGCCTTTTTTCCAGCTTAATATCATAGAAATATTATTATTCTATTGTAAAATGAAGAGTTCTCGCTTCTCAGCACGATATTTCTATTTTTAAAAAATATTTTTACGTCTTAACAAATTAATTTGTTATTTTTTTACAAATCGAATTTTCAAGTATGCTCTGCTGGCAGTTTTTTCAGAGTTCTGGTTTTGTCATTCACTTTTTATTGTAGAACTATTCATATCATATTAGAAATCGAAGAGTTCCCGAGTCTGCGTACAATCAGAAAAAAAATATCTAGTACTAAGTCATATGAAGAGTTTAAATAGACATTTTTCATTATTTCATACATTTAAGTATGCTCTGCTGGCAGTTTTTTCAGAGTTCTGGTTTTGTCATTCACTTTTGATTATAAAACTATTCATATCATATTATAAATCGAAGAGTTCCCGAGTCTCAGTACAATCAGAAAAAAAATATCTAGTATTAAGTCATATGAAGAGTTTAAATATACATTTTTCATTATTTCATACATTCAAGTATGCTCTGCTGGAAGATTTTTCAGAGTTCTAGTTTTGTAATTGGCTTTTTATTATAGAACTATTCCTATTATATTAGAAATCGAAGAGTTCCCTAGTCTGCGTACAATCAGAAAAAAAATATCTAGTAATAAGTCATATGAAGAGTTTAAATAGACATTTTTCATTATTTCATACATTCAAGTATGCTCTGCTGGAAGTTTTTTCAGAGTTCTGGCCTTTTTACCAAATTAATATCATAGAAATATTATTATTCTATTGTAAAATGAAGAGTTCTCGCTTCTCAGCACGATATTTCTATTTTTAAAAAATATTTTTACGTCTTAACAAATTAATTTGTTATTTTTTTACAAATCGAATTTTCAAGTATGCTCTGCTGGCAGTTTTTTCAGAGTTCTGGTTTTGTCATTCACTTTTTATTATAGAACTATTCATATCATATTAGAAATCGAAGAGTTCCCGAGTCTGCGTACAATCAGAAAAAAAATATCTAGTACTAAGTCATATGAAGAGTTTAAATAGACATTTTTCATTATTTCATACATTTAAGTATGCTCTGCTGGCAGTTTTTTCAGAGTTCTGGTTTGGTCATTCACTTTTTATTATAAAACTATTCATATTATATTAGAAATCGAAGAGTTCCCGAGTCTCAGTACAATCAGAAAAAAAATATCTAGTATTAAGTCATATGAAGAGTTTAAATATACATTTTTCATTATTTCATACATTCAAGTATGCTCTGCTGGAAGTTTTTTCAGAGTTCTGGTTTTGTTATTAGCTTTTTATTGTAGAACTATTTATATCGTATTAGAAATCGAAGAGTTCCCGAGTCTGCGTACAATCAGAAAAAAAATATCTAGTACTAAGTCATATGAAGAGTTTAAATAGACATTTTTCATTATTTCATACATTTAAGTATGCTCTGCTGGCAGTTTTTTCAGAGTTCTGGTTTTGTCATTCACTTTTTATTATAAAACTATTCATATCATATTAGAAATCGAAGAGTTCCCGAGTCTCAGTACAATCAGAAAAAAAATATCTAGTATTAAGTCATATGAAGAGTTTAAATAGACATTTTTCAATATTTCATACATTCAACTATGCTCTGCTGGAAGTTTTTTCAGAGTTCTGGCCTTTTTTCCAGCTTAATATCATAGAAATATTATTATTCTATTGTAAAATGAAGAGTTCTCGCTTCTCAGCACGATATTTCTATTTTTAAAAAATATTTTTACGTCTTAACAAATTAATTTGTTATTTTTTTACAAATCGAATTTTCAAGTATGCTCTGCTGGCAGTTTTTTCAGAGTTCTGGTTTTGTCATTCACTTTTTATTATAGAACTATTCATATCATATTAGAAATCGAAGAGTTCCCGAGTCTGCGTACAATCAGAAAAAAAATATCTAGTACTAAGTCATATGAAGAGTTTAAATAGACATTTTTCATTATTTCATACATTTAAGTATGCTCTGCTGGCAGTTTTTTCAGAGTTCTGGTTTTGTCATTCACTTTTGATTATAAAACTATTCATATCATATTATAAATCGAAGAGTTCCCGAGTCTCAGTACAATCAGAAAAAAAATATCTAGTATTAAGTCATATGAAGAGTTTAAATATACATTTTTCATTATTTCATACATTCAAGTATGCTCTGCTGGAAGATTTTTCAGAGTTCTAGTTTTGTAATTGGCTTTTTATTATAGAACTATTCCTATTATATTAGAAATCGAAGAGTTCCCTAGTCTGCGTACAATCAGAAAAAAAATATCTAGTAATAAGTCATATGAAGAGTTTAAATAGACATTTTTCATTATTTCATACATTCAAGTATGCTCTGCTGGAAGTTTTTTCAGAGTTCTGGCCTTTTTACCAAATTAATATCATAGAAATATTATTATTCTATTGTAAAATGAAGAGTTCTCGCTTCTCAGCACGATATTTCTATTTTTAAAAAATATTTTTACGTCTTAACAAATTAATTTGTTATTTTTTTACAAATCGAATTTTCAAGTATGCTCTGCTGGCAGTTTTTTCAGAGTTCTGGTTTTGTCATTCACTTTTTATTATAGAACTATTCATATCATATTAGAAATCGAAGAGTTCCCGAGTCTGCGTACAATCAGAAAAAAAATATCTAGTACTAAGTCATATGAAGAGTTTAAATAGACATTTTTCATTATTTCATACATTTAAGTATGCTCTGCTGGCAGTTTTTTCAGAGTTCTGGTTTGGTCATTCACTTTTTATTATAAAACTATTCATATTATATTAGAAATCGAAGAGTTCCCGAGTCTCAGTACAATCAGAAAAAAAATATCTAGTATTAAGTCATATGAAGAGTTTAAATATACATTTTTCATTATTTCATACATTCAAGTATGCTCTGCTGGAAGATTTTTCAGAGTTCTAGTTTTGTAATTGGCTTTTTATTATAGAACTATTCCTATTATATTAGAAATCGAAGAGTTCCCTAGTCTGCGTACAATCAGAAAAAAAATATCTAGTAATAAGTCATATGAAGAGTTTAAATAGACATTTTTCATTATTTCATACATTCAAGTATGCTCTGCTGGAAGTTTTTTCAGAGTTCTGGCCTTTTTACCAAATTAATATCATAGAAATATTATTATTCTATTGTAAAATGAAGAGTTCTTGCTTCTCAGCACGATGTCTCTATTTTTAAAAAATATTTTTACGTCTCAACAAATTAATTTGATATTTTTTTACAAATCCAATGTTCAACTATGCTCTGCTGGCAGTTTTTTCTGAGTTCTGGTTTTGTCATTCACTTTTTATTATAGAACTATTCATATCATATTAGAAATCGAAGAGTTCCCGAGTCTGCGTACAATCAGAAAAAAAATATCTAGTACTAAGTCATATGAAGAGTTTAAATAGACATTTTTCATTATTTCATACATTTAAGTATGCTCTGCTGGCAGTTTTTTCAGAGTTCTGGTTTTGTCATTCACTTTTGATTATAAAACTATTCATATCATATTATAAATCGAAGAGTTCCCGAGTCTCAGTACAATCAGAAAAAAAATATCTAGTATTAAGTCATATGAAGAGTTTAAATATACATTTTTCATTATTTCATACATTCAAGTATGCTCTGCTGGAAGATTTTTCAGAGTTCTAGTTTTGTAATTGGCTTTTTATTATAGAACTATTCCTATTATATTAGAAATCGAAGAGTTCCCTAGTCTGCGTACAATCAGAAAAAAAATATCTAGTAATAAGTCATATGAAGAGTTTAAATAGACATTTTTCATTATTTCATACATTCAAGTATGCTCTGCTGGAAGTTTTTTCAGAGTTCTGGCCTTTTTACCAAATTAATATCATAGAAATATTATTATTCTATTGTAAAATGAAGAGTTCTCGCTTCTCAGCACGATATTTCTATTTTTAAAAAATATTTTTACGTCTTAACAAATTAATTTGTTATTTTTTTACAAATCGAATTTTCAAGTATGCTCTGCTGGCAGTTTTTTCAGAGTTCTGGTTTTGTCATTCACTTTTTATTATAGAACTATTCATATCATATTAGAAATCGAAGAGTTCCCGAGTCTGCGTACAATCAGAAAAAAAATATCTAGTACTAAGTCATATGAAGAGTTTAAATAGACATTTTTCATTATTTCATACATTTAAGTATGCTCTGCTGGCAGTTTTTTCAGAGTTCTGGTTTGGTCATTCACTTTTTATTATAAAACTATTCATATTATATTAGAAATCGAAGAGTTCCCGAGTCTCAGTACAATCAGAAAAAAAATATCTAGTATTAAGTCATATGAAGAGTTTAAATATACATTTTTCATTATTTCATACATTCAAGTATGCTCTGCTGGAAGATTTTTCAGAGTTCTAGTTTTGTAATTGGCTTTTTATTATAGAACTATTCCTATTATATTAGAAATCGAAGAGTTCCCTAGTCTGCGTACAATCAGAAAAAAAATATCTAGTAATAAGTCATATGAAGAGTTTAAATAGACATTTTTCATTATTTCATACATTCAAGTATGCTCTGCTGGAAGTTTTTTCAGAGTTCTGGCCTTTTTACCAAATTAATATCATAGAAATATTATTATTCTATTGTAAAATGAAGAGTTCTTGCTTCTCAGCACGATGTCTCTATTTTTAAAAAATATTTTTACGTCTCAACAAATTAATTTGATATTTTTTTACAAATCCAATGTTCAACTATGCTCTGCTGGCAGTTTTTTCTGAGTTCTGGTTTTGTCATTCACTTTTTATTATAGAACTATTCATATCATATTAGAAATCGAAGAGTTCCCGAGTCTGCGTACAATCAGAAAAAAAATATCTAGTACTAAGTCATATGAAGAGTTTAAATAGACATTTTTCATTATTTCATACATTTAAGTATGCTCTGCTGGAAGTTTTTTCAGAGTTCTGGTTTTGTCATTCACTTTTGATTATAAAACTATTCATATCATATTATAAATCGAAGAGTTCCCGAGTCTCAGTACAATCAGAAAAAAAATATCTAGTATTAAGTCATATGAAGAGTTTAAATATACATTTTTCATTATTTCATACATTCAAGTATGCTCTGCTGGAAGATTTTTCAGAGTTCTAGTTTTGTAATTGGCTTTTTATTATAGAACTATTCCTATTATATTAGAAATCGAAGAGTTCCCTAGTCTGCGTACAATCAGAAAAAAAATATCTAGTAATAAGTCATATGAAGAGTTTAAATAGACATTTTTCATTATTTCATACATTCAAGTATGCTCTGCTGGAAGTTTTTTCAGAGTTCTGGCCTTTTTACCAAATTAATATCATAGAAATATTATTATTCTATTGTAAAATGAAGAGTTCTCGCTTCTCAGCACGATATTTCTATTTTTAAAAAATATTTTTACGTCTTAACAAATTAATTTGTTATTTTTTTACAAATCGAATTTTCAAGTATGCTCTGCTGGCAGTTTTTTCAGAGTTCTGGTTTTGTCATTCACTTTTTATTATAGAACTATTCATATCATATTAGAAATCGAAGAGTTCCCGAGTCTGCGTACAATCAGAAAAAAAATATCTAGTACTAAGTCATATGAAGAGTTTAAATAGACATTTTTCATTATTTCATACATTTAAGTATGCTCTGCTGGCAGTTTTTTCAGAGTTCTGGTTTGGTCATTCACTTTTTATTATAAAACTATTCATATTATATTAGAAATCGAAGAGTTCCCGAGTCTCAGTACAATCAGAAAAAAAATATCTAGTATTAAGTCATATGAAGAGTTTAAATAGACATTTTTCAATATTTCATACATTCAACTATGCTCTGCTGGAAGTTTTTTCAGAGTTCTGGCCTTTTTACCAAATTAATATCATAGAAATATTATTATTCTATTGTAAAATGAAGAGTTCTTGCTTCTCAGCACGATGTCTCTATTTTTAAAAAATATTTTTACGTCTCAACAAATTAATTTGATATTTCTTAACAAATCTAATGTTCAACTATGCTCTGCTGGCAGTTTTTTCTGAGTTCTGGTTTTGTCATTCACTTTCTATTATAGAACTATTCATATCATATTAGAAATCGAAGAGTTCCCGAGTCTCAGTACAATCAGAAAAAAAATATCTAGTATTAAGTCATATGAAGAGTTTAAATAGACATTTTTCAATATTTCATACATTCAACTATGCTCTGCTGGAAGTTTTTTCAGAGTTCTGGCCTTTTTTCCAAATTTATATCATAGAAATATTATTATTCTATTGTAAAATGAAGAGTTCTCGCTTCTCAGCACGATGTCTCTATTTTTAAAAAATATTTTTACGTCTCAACAAATTAATTTGATATTTCTTAACAAATCCAATGTTCAACTATGCTCTGCTGGAAGTTTTTTCTGAGTTCTGGTTTTGTCATTTACTTTTTATTATAGAACTATTCATATCATATTAGAAATCGAAGAGTTCCCGAGTCTGCGTACAATCAGAAAAAAAATATCTAGTACTAAGTCATATGAAGAGTTTTAATAGACATTTTTCATTATTTCATACATTCAAGTATGCTCTGCTGGCAGTTTTTCCAGAGTTCTGGTTTTGTCATTTACTTTTATTATAAAACTATTCATATCATATTAGAAATCAAAGAGTTACCGAGTCTCAGTACAATCAGAAAAAAAATATCTAGTACTAAGTCATATGAAGAGTTTAAATAGACATTTTTCAATATTTCATACATTCAACTATGCTCTGCTGTAAGTTTTTTCAGAGTTCTGGCCTTTTTTCCATTTTAATATTATAGAACTCTTATTATTTTATTGTAAAATGAAGAGTTCTTGCTTCGCAGCACGATATTTCTATTTAAAAAAAAATACTTTTTCGTCGCTACAAATTAATTTGATAATTTTTAACAAATTGAAATTTCAGGTATGCTCTGCTGGTAGTTTTTTCAGAGAACTGGTTTTGTAATTAGCTTTTTATATTAGAACTATTCATATTTTATTAGAAATCGAAGAGTTCCCGAGTCTGAGTACAGTTAGAAAAAAAATATGCAGTATTAAGTCATATGAAGAGTTTAAATATACATTTTTCATTATTTCATACATTCAAGTATGCTCTGCTGGAAGATTTTTCAGAGTTCTAGTTTTGTAATTGGCTTTTTATTATAGAACTATTCCTATTATATTAGAAATCGAAGAGTTCCCTAGTCTGCGTACAATCAGAAAAAAAATATCTAGTAATAAGTCATATGAAGAGTTTAAATAGACATTTTTCATTATTTCATACATTCAAGTATGCTCTGCTGGAAGTTTTTTCAGAGTTCTGGCCTTTTTACCAAATTAATATCATAGAAATATTATTATTCTATTGTAAAATGAAGAGTTCTTGCTTCTCAGCACGATATTTCTATTTTTAAAAAATATTTTTACGTCTTAACAAATTAATTTGTTATTTTTTTACAAATCGAATTTTCAAGTATGCTCTGCTGGCAGTTTTTTCAGAGTTCTGGTTTTGTCATTCACTTTTTATTATAGAACTATTCATATCATATTAGAAATCGAAGAGTTCCCGAGTCTGCGTACAATCAGAAAAAAAATATCTAGTACTAAGTCATATGAAGAGTTTAAATAGACATTTTTCATTATTTCATACATTTAAGTATGCTCTGCTGGCAGTTTTTTCAGAGTTCTGGTTTGGTCATTCACTTTTTATTATAAAACTATTCATATTATATTAGAAATCGAAGAGTTCCCGAGTCTCAGTACAATCAGAAAAAAAATATCTAGTATTAAGTCATATGAAGAGTTTAAATATACATTTTTCATTATTTCATACATTCAAGTATGCTCTGCTGGAAGATTTTTCAGAGTTCTAGTTTTGTAATTGGCTTTTTATTATAGAACTATTCCTATTATATTAGAAATCGAAGAGTTCCCTAGTCTGCGTACAATCAGAAAAAAAATATCTAGTAATAAGTCATATGAAGAGTTTTAATAGACATTTTTCATTATTTCATACATTCAAGTATGCTCTGCTGGCAGTTTTTCCAGAGTTCTGGTCTTTTTTCAAGATAAATATCATAGAAGGACTTGTATTTTATTATAAAATGAAGAGTTCTTGCGTCTATCTGAATTTTATTTATTTTTAAAATTACTTTACCTATCGAACTGTTTACGAAGCGAACGTCCTTTCTTTTTGTTAAAAAATTTTTTTCTTTGTGAAATCAACAGAACTATTGTTAAAAATGATCAGGAACTATTTTTTTCATCCCCATGTGTTCAGAACTCGCACCGATTATTATTTGCAAAAAAATGATCTGCTACGGGAAGTTAGCAGATCATTTTTTTAAGTAACTTTTTCCGGGGTAAAAACACCAGAACTATTTGTAAAATCTATCAGGAACTATAGAACTCAGCTGCATGCGAAGAGAACTCTAATTTATTTTTGATCTGCTGGAAAATGCTCTGCTAAGTTCACAGACACATGCATAAAAGCCGTCGTGGCGCAGGCGCACCGAGTGTGACTGTAAACGCGACAGTAGGAAATGGTACTTCCATTCTCAAATGGGAATAGAATGTCTTAACATGAGGTTCCCAGGTTCCCTCTGCCTGCACTGCTGTGAACGGGATACAGTGCTGTTAAAAAAATAATTCGTTTCCCCATCCGCAAAATGTATCAGACGAATTTAGTAAAAGTTTTACTAGTTTTTTAGTAAAAGTCTACCGTGAAATATTTATTTGACTAAAAGTACGTTAAAGTTCTTTTTACAAGAAAAATATACAATGCCTCAGCAAAAACATTTACATATATGTTTTCAACTTAGCTAAAAGTATAAAATGGATTTCATTCTATTTTAGTAGTTGTAACTGCATTTATGTCAATATACATTTAAATTCATGTCAAGCACTAAAAATAAATGACATACACATTTAAAAAAAAGAAATGTATAAATTATTTTGCGGTGTTTTTATATTTTTTATGATAATTGTAAGATGAACGCTCTATTTATATCCATTCAGTATGTTACCATAAACAAATGAAGTCGTTACATTTCTTAACCGACTGCGCAATGCAAAGGAGGGTTGTGTTTATGAGTCTATGTATGTATGTATGTTCATATGTAGCGTTGTAGAGACCAAACGCCCGTACAATTTAGATGAGTCCGCCTATTGTTAATGCTAGTAAACTATTTTGCTTCTTTTTTTTTCAGTTTTACGCAGTCGAGTTTTATATTTTTTATAATACTCCGAAATCTCACCCACAGCTATGGTATTGACGTAAAATTTATAATATTTATTCTTAACGTTCTTTTTTATTGTTATACATACGAAGTTCTAATAATCAAGTATGATTAAATCTATAAGTTTCAAAGTTTTTCTATCAATATAAGACCTACTTGCTGAGAAAACGTAATTATAATTTATTTTATTATTCTCACAAAAATAATGATAATGTGGCCTCATTCAGAGACAAACGTAAAATAATATTAAATGTGCAGTGGCGCATAAAATTAGAATAGGCGGGTAAACGAATTAAGTTTGTTAACGGTATTTCGAGGTCGAAATGTATAGACGTCAATCATGCGCGAGAGCAGGGACTACGGCAGGGGTTCCCAACCTTTTCTTGATCAAGGACCACTTTCATGTCATTCTTGGTAGCACGGACCACTATGCATGTAGGTATAATAAAAATTAACTGTGATAATTAAACAGAAACTTCGCCTCACCATCCCCAGTAATAAAATTAAAATCGTTCGCGGATCATATTTAGGCTTCTGCGGACCACTGGTGGTCTGCAGACCACTGGTTGGAAACCACTGGACTACAGTATAGCGTATTCATCCCTTACAACCTTGGCGTTCTGGCTTACACGTGGCGCGCTTAAGGCACGGTCTAATTAACAATATAAAAAATAATTAAAAATTCTGTTAAGGAAGTTACGGAGATTTTTATCGTGACTAACAAACAAATAATATGGTCATTTTTGATCTTCGATTACAAATTTATTTATGATAAGCAACACGCCACTTGTGTTTATATAAGAAGTGCCCTTAGGAATTCTAATTGCTGTGTACGTGATATGCATATCTATATCCACATGACATTCAACGTGTTCGTTTACATGATAGTTAATTGCCTCTTCTTCACAAGTATTTACTTTAGATATTATGATTTATCGTAATATATTTGTATGACATAACTAACAAATATATGCGTAAGTAAATTACTTTTTGTGACAAAAAGATTTACTTTATCTAAAGCAATAAGTATAATTTATAATTTTAAGATAGTTTATAGTTTTAAGTAAGTAATTTCAATAAAAAAACTATACTAGCACATAGTAGAATAGGCAGAGGGATCCTGGGAGCCTACTATTAAGACACTTCGTTTCCATTAAAACACTTCCGTTCCCCACTTTCCGCCGAACGCTGGAGGAACAGGGTGTTGAGTGGTGGAACTCAACGCCGAAATTTTCCTTGACGTCAGACGACTGTGGGAAGAGAGAAAATCAAACCCATAACCTATAGGCGTGTACAGTCTCACGCTTGTGTTCTTGTGCTATTACTGGCTTAACTGGGTTAGCATAGTTAAAATAAGAATAGAATGTGCTACCGATACTAAATTCACTTACGAGATAGTAACATTCACAATATTAACTCAAGTCAAACTCAAACTTCTCCTTAAAACCTTGAACTTGTCAGTTAGGGTCAAGTTGATTAAATAACATCCAATGCCTCCCTTGTGCCCTTTGAATTCTCAAAAATTACAAGGTCGATGCTATATAAAGATTTATTCATTCACAACTATTGTAATTTTATTGATATAAAGCTCCGTGCCTAAAAGATCTCTACACACTCCCTTTTATGGTATACAAATAGGGACCATGATATAATCGCCCGTTTGCAGCTGACTACTTATAACATTTTTTGTTCCCAGTCTAAATAAAAGTTACCTGATTAATATGTATTTATTTATTTATTGTTATTATAGAATTTATATATGATTATAGAAAACACTATTATTTTTGAACGCCGTCTTAAAGATTAATTAAAAAAAAACATCATAAATATATATTTATTTAAACTATTATTATAATATAAATATCGATAGTAAATCGATATGATTATAGAAAATAGTATTATTTTTCAAATGTTTAAATTTCAGCTATAAAGGTTTAAATTTCAACTATATTTAAAAAAAATCAGTAGGCCAGTCTTGGCGCAGGGGTACAAAGAGTGGTTGTGGATTTGATTCCCACTCGAGAAAATGAAATATTTATTTAAATTTATATTTCCATTTCTTTGCTCTAGTGTCGCGGCAAACTGCGGCGTTGAGTCGGTGTTCTCCAAAATTCAGCGGAAAGTGAGGAACGGAATGCACTAGGTTACCTATGCCTAACCTGTTGTGTGAAGTATGTGTGCATGAAGCTGAAAACAATACATAATATAGCAATAATATTTTTCTTAAATACGTCTCAAAGTAATATTGAATGATATACGATGTTATATCTCCTATACTGTGCTTACATAATCTTGTCAATTGATTAACAATACCGGAAACCCTCGAAACATCCGCGTTTGGTAACAAATGGTGAACCTTGATGAACATGAATATTTAAATCGTAATGCGTAATGTGCTTACGACATTAAAAATATCATTGTTTTTTTTTTTAAATTCATAAAACAGGTTTTATAAATATTTTAATATAGTTTATAGTAGATTTTTCAGTGATATTTGCAATTATAATATAATAATACATTTAAAATTCACAGTAGGTTAGTTAGAAAGTGCGTTGACACTTTTCTTTACACATCTCTATTTCTAAGGCTTAATGTCAATTTACTAAGAAAATATAATTATTGCGTATTAGGTAAAGGAACCCAGCGCCTCGCCAGTAATGAACAGCTATACATTTGTGCCTTATAATATGTGCAAATGTTAGACTAACTTAGGTACCTACATACATCTGACGTCACAATGGATTTACAAATCACTATTTAACTATATTTATTTTGAAAAAATCAGTAGGCCAGTCGTTGCGCAGGAGCATAAACAGTGGTTGTGGGTTCGATCCACACTCGAGGAAATGAAATATTTATTTAAATTTATATTTCCATTTCTTCGCTCTAGTGTCGAGGCTAAGCGCGGCGTTGAGATCAGCCGGTGTTCTCCAAAATTGAGCGGAAAGTGGGGAACGGAATGTCTTTAACATACCATTTTACACATTATGTTTACAATATCCTAATTTAAAATATATTAAAGTCAATTATTACGGTATACTGATTAGTTATTAATAATATAATTGATGTGACTAATAAATTTGATTTTAGAATTCTAAATAAGTGTTTTAATAGGCGTAGTATATCATAAAAGATTACGTACCAGGTGAAAGCTTGATCCTGAGCGAAATTTTAGCTTTCTAACCGTCAAAATGTATTGAAATTTGAAATACATATTATATAAATCTGTACTAAAAATATAATACGATCAATATTTTTTTTTAAATTCATTAATAAAAATTAAAAAATAATAATATAGATAAAAAAAAGAATGTTCAAGGTTTTTTTTTTACGTAACAGTGCAACGATCTTAAACAACATGCCTCTAGCATTACAAACTAGATATATGTCATTAACTTCATTCAATGAGGCATTGACCGCGAAGGTCACTTTATCAAGGACTTACGTAAGAGTGCCCAGATAGTATATAGTGGGTATTATCGCAATAGCCGACTAAAGTGTTCCGGGTTCATCGCTCCGGCAAGGACGTTCGTTTACCACCGATTGATTTATTTGTTTTTCCACAGTAAAACGACCACGTGTACGTTGTTTTCGAGGCTGTACGCTGATATTGTATTTCGTTATATTATGTATATTATTGTATTTAATTATATTATTCTATGGTTCGTGTTTCAGTCAGGCCGCGTCTGTTTACGTCGATTTTTACGACAATCTTAGCGCGTAACTGCAGTTTTATTTCGCTATGAATGTGAATGTGATTAATGCACAGGTCGTTGGCCTTATAAAACTATTTTATGATATACATTTGTATATAAAAATAATTGGTTACACATAATTAACTATAAGAAACTGGTATTAGGTACTTATAAATATTAAAATTAATAAATTATATCTTTAAAAATTATAAACTTTCCCGGAATGGAAAAAATGCGGAATATAATATTTTCTTGTGAAGATTCTAACGATTCACTAAATGACAAATATAATGTTAATTTACATTGTGTTCTATCGTCATTTCTATAAAATTACACCACACAACAAATTTTATCCAAAAACACCGTCAACGAGTCAATCTTTTTTCTGTTCTGTTTAGTATATAGCATACATAAAAACAATATTAAAAAACAACTCATACTAATTAAAAAAATCCAATACAAAAATATTCTTGGCGACTAATAGATGTTTGATGACGCCATCGTATTTAAAAAAAATCCGTTTCATCGGTTTAATTACACGAAACGCAGAAGTGATATCAACGTTTCTTAATTTGCGAAAGGTAAAGAATGGAAGACTATTGTACTTTTTTTTAGTTTTACGTTTTTCCCGCAAATAGCAAAGTAGGGGAAGGGAACCTAATGCTAAGACACTTTTTCCCACTTACCGCCTGATCTTAGGAAAGCTGCGTGTCGGGTGACAAACCTCAACGCCACTCTTTGTCTACCTAATGTAAGTTCTGTATTTGTTTCCATATAAGTAAATATGTTGGCATTTTTTTTTCAGCTCCACGCTGTATCCTGCATATAGTAGAGTAAGCAAAGTGGGCCTACTGTTAAGACACTCTGCCACCAACTTTCCGCCGAATTGGAATTCGGCGGAATTCAACGCCGCGCTTTGAATCGACATCAAAGCAAAGAAATGAAAATATTAAATATTTCATTTCATTGGAATCAAATCCACAACCTGTCGCGTTTAGTCACACGCTAGTGCCCCAGCGCCACGAATGGCCTCAATTCGCAATATTCGATGCCTATGCGCTTATCTTATTAAATAAAGAGGTATATTTTATACATTGTTTACAAAACTTTATGTTAGTATTTTTAACATTTTTAAATTGTTAATCCACACTTAGGAAGCGACCGGGTCGGTTGGTCGGTTCCCAACAGGCGCGGGTTCGAGTCCTGCTACGTTCAAATTTTTATACGTTTTCTAAATAAATATTTATGTTAGTATCTATCTTTATATTATTTTATCCCAATTAAAAGAAAACGATATATTACGAAAACTAAATTATCCGACGAGAATCCTATAACAATATAATAAAGAATAACACTTCCTTTTCTTCTTTCCGCATTTATCGACGTTGCCTATTAAATGGTTCAATTTAACATTTAACTTTATCTTTTATGGTATCCTGAAGTGTGAATTTACCTTATAACCACAGTATGTAATTAATACGCATGCATTTAAAATGTTTGTAAATTTTGTACATACAAACAAATGAACCTAAGTGAATTATATCATGCATTTCCATATAGTAGTAGTCGAGGCCAGTCATGACGCAGAGGCACAAGCGTGCGACTATGAACGCGATTGGCGGTGGGTTCGATTCCCAGCTAAGATGAAATAATTAATATTTTCATTTCTTCGGTTTAGAGTCGAGGCAAAACGCGGCGTTGAGTTCCGCCACTGAACACACAATGCCTCCAGAATTCCGCGGAAAATGGAGAACGGAGTGTCTTAGCACTACGTTCCCTCTGCCTACTCTGCTGTGTGCGGGATACAGCGTGAAACTAAAAAAAATACAATAGGTAATATTAAGAGTACATAATCATTAAATTAATTTCTACGACGCTCAAATATTTGAAGCCAAAAATCTACCGCGCCTACACGAATATGTGGGTTACCAAGTGTATGACTCCGATGTGATATGCAATCTTGGTAGAATATTGAGCGGTCAACGACCTTTATATAATTCAGAGAACGTCAACGATCGCTCTTTATCCACTCCAGAAAAAAATATTTTATATAAATTTTAGCATATTGCGGTAGGGCAGGTACATACGTAAATGCCGTTTTATCTTACTTTTTTTTATTATTTTATATTAACATATCGTTGTTTTTTTTTATATTAAACACATTATTTCCTTTAAGCAATGAAACAAATAGTTCCGCGACAGATAAAGACTGGCGTGAGTAAAATTTATAAATATACTATAGTTTATTTAAAGCAATTTAGAGTTTAATATGTTGAATAAGAAAGTTGGGTGTCGTCACTCATCTGCTGGCTTAGCAACCACACCCACCGTCCTCGCAGCTTTGTCCCCATCGACAATATCGGTGTACCCATTTCACATTTCACTTTCGTTGAGAGCCGCAGCCAACGGTCCCCGTGGTCGTTGGCCCCACGTCCTCGCGACCGCGGGCCGATTAGATAATTTCCGCGCTGCGCTGTCAAAATACTTATGACCCAATGGTACAGTGAATACGCGGGTCAACGAACCCTGCGTACGCGCAAATATCACGCTTCAAAATCACTATAGTTCGTATATCGATACTTACAGAGATCTCGATTGTATCGGATACGATATCTAGAGATAAAATGTGAATACAAGGACATTTTTGTGTTTTACATTGTGTTTTTAATATATTTATTTGTTGTATGCAGTCGTTATTACTTATTTATATTTCGGTATGTTGTAAGTTTGTAGGTAGTTATGTAATGATCTTAGTTGGTAAACGTACCTATAGTTATTTGGACAAATTCAAAATTAAGCAAACCTTTTGTCAATTTGCAAGGAAAACGGTCACTTTAAAGTTTATTTAAATTTGAGTCATCGTGGCGAAATGCTTGACTCTATACGAGTACATGTTGATAGTAAGTTCAATGCTGATTGATCAAATATATTTAAATCATTTGCACTTTTCTGCTTTAAGGTTTAAGTATTACGTAAACAATTTCTTCAATTAATATAACCAATGTAAGCAGAGATTAGGTTTTCTTAGCTCAATCTGAACAAAAGAAAGAAAAATGAAATATGCACTGCCGGATTTCACGAGAAATCCTTCAGCGTCTCACGTAACCCGCTCAAGTATCTCAACAAAAATGTAATGAAATAAAAAATTGGTTGATATAAACTTTGTAAACTAATACATCATATTCGATATAAATATTGAATGCTAAATAGGCACAATTAAAATAGCAATATAGTGAGGTACCATTTCCGTACATACCTTAATGGGTTACGCTAATATACTAACAAACTATTTAAGTTGGAATTATGAGATAGTATCTGCATCTTTCTTTTACTGAACTTTGCGCCTCATGGAATCACTCCTAACTATTATTATTAAATATTTATTTAAATGTCGACTTTATGGGACAAAAAATATCTTTCACCATGTAGATTAGGCGGTATTTCCATATACGACCTTGTATGTTACCTACATCTGACTTATCTTTTATATATATATGCGGAAAAATATTTAAAGTAGCTTATTAAAAAAAGTAATTTAAGTTATAAAAGAAAATAGTAAGGAAAAGCTGTTTAGGGCTTCGTAAAACTAAAGACATTATTTTATTTCTTCAGATTACGATGCGAATGAACCCGTTGAAATTTCTTTATTGCTTTATCCAGTGTGTTATATTTTCTTAAGACATAATAAATAAAAAATATATAATACTGATATTATATTCATAACAGTCGGACAATTGTTAATTTATGGAGTTCGTTGTCGTGGCGCACGGCGTTACAAAAGTGTTACTGTAACGCGACGGTTATGGATTCGATCCTAACTCGGAATGGGAATGAATTATTATTTGTTTATATTTTCATTTCTTCGCTCTGGAACCGAGCCAAAAGCCCGGCGTTGAGTTTCGCCACTCAACCCTGGGTAGTGGGTGAGTGTCCTAATATTAGGTTCCCTCTGCCTACCTTGTTGTGTACGGAATGCAGCGTGGAGCTCATAAAGAATACCAAAAATCTTTAAATTTCCAAATAGATTTCATTTACAACAAATCGTAAGGTCTTAAGTCGAGCTGCATTATTATTACATTATATATATAAATATAAATTAAGATACTATTACGATATTATTAAATATATAAATTACGATACGGCTTATTGTCGAAACATTATCATATTTTAGTGTAGAAGTATAAGGAAATCGCATAATGCGCAATAACTGCCCCCAATTATTCCTGGGTGTATTTCCAATGTATCATAAAATTTTCCTACGTTATATTTATTAAACTATACATATATTAGAACATTCATACAATTTTGATAGGAATTATACAGTATTTAGTTCGAATATTTTTACAAATTGCGAAAATTTATAACTACAATAAAATAAAATTTAAAGAAAAAGGGATTTTATAAAACCCATAAACTCAGCGTGTATATTTGTGTGTTTGTAAAACAGTTGCTTATTATTAAAGTCAGTTCCAAATCTGTGTTCTCTTGACTCCTTTTGTAGGAATAAGGAAACATGATAGAATATTCCATTTTCTTTTATATGTCTGCTTATATACATTTTTACATGCTTCTATCTAATTAATAATCTCGTAATCAAATGTCATTCGTGTTAACGAGACAGGTTATGGGTTCGATTCCACTCGAGAAAATGAAGTGTTTAAGA
The DNA here is from genome assembly GCA_021202915.1 of Heliconius himera. Taxonomy (NCBI): domain Eukaryota; kingdom Metazoa; phylum Arthropoda; class Insecta; order Lepidoptera; family Nymphalidae; genus Heliconius; species Heliconius himera. The sequence continues at coordinate 78,734 of JAJHJA010000236.1, forward strand.
TTTTCATTTCCTCGCTCTGGCAATAACGGGGCAAAGCGCAGCGTTGAGTTCCAGCAATCAACACGCAATGCCTTCAGAGTTCAGCGAAAAAAGGGGAACAGAAGTGTAATGAGAACGGAGTGTATTATCACTAGGGTACCAGGTTCCTACTGCCTACCCCGCTATGTGTGGAATAAAACGTGAAGCTAAAAATCAATGCCAACATTTACACAGTGCTAACGAGCGCATTAAGTAAGTAGATAAATACTATTATTAAGGTTCAGATTTAACCTTACTCCTAGAGAAGGCTCTGTCATTGACGATCTATAGAGTACCTTGAAAAACCTTGATGTTGTTGATGTTCCAACCTAATGATCTGTATCATTATAGTACATATCCGATTTGAAGGTAACTCAATAAGATAAAAAATGCTTCCTGTTCATAGATTATTTAATTATAATTTAATTTAATCATATTAATTACATCTTCACGCTGTATCCCGCACACAGCAGGGTAGGCAGAGGGAACTTAGTGTTAAGACACTCCGTTCCTCATTTTCTGCCGAATTCTGGAGGTATTGATTGATTAGAGGCATTGATTCTAGAGGCGTGTTGAGTGGCAGAACTTAATGCCGCGCTTAACCTCGACACCAGAGCGAAGAAATGGAAATATAAATTTAAGTAAATATTTCATCTCCTCGAGTGGGGATCAAACCCACAACCAGTCGGTTTTACAGTCACACCTCGTGCCGCTGCGCCAAGACCACCCTCATCATCATATTAATTAGTTAACAAAAATCTTAAAATTGTTCAAAATAAAAAGCGAATAACACTTCGAAATATCTATTTAGGTACCTATATCATTTAAATTCTAGCGTTGTAACTAAAGTGACAAACAAATCAGTCAGCATGCGGATTTAGCCATTTACCCACATAGTGTCCACTTAGTTTGGGAGTGGCTATAATATATAATATACGTATTATATTAGACAATTTGAATATGGATATCATAGGCGGTGAATGCACGCGGCGACCGGCGACCGGCGCGAGGCCGGCCGATCACCCGCCTTATGTAACCACTACCTACCACAAAGTGCAACGTTCACATTTAAAATAAACAACAAATCGAACCAACCTGCCATTTAGGTAGGTTCTTGATCTTGATGTGAATATATTACTGATGTAAGTAGTAAAAATATCGACGGCCCTATTAGATAAAGTATGGAAAGTGAAATATCGCAAATGTTTTAAAAGAAGTGTAGTTTTAATGGTTTTTTTTCAAAATAAAAAAAAGTTATTAATGTATATTTATATCTGTACATATATTTTTTAATCGAAAACCCTTGTTAGTACTTAAACATCACTAAAAGATACTTCTAATTTTTCATTTTCGATATTTATCTAATGGACCATCAAAATAAAGATCGATTGATTGCACAAGATGCATCACTAGCACTATCGCACTTGTCGTGGTTTAACCCGAAATTACGTTATCATATTCTGTAATCGCCATACACTATTCAGCGTTCATTGATCCTGAGATTTTGAAATGTTTATATTGGTGGCATATGAATTGGCTATTTCGTTACTATTTCGTCGTTTTTTTTAATGTTTAAAAACAATATATTTGCATATTTTGTGAACACTATTATTTCTAAATATGGTAGAAGAAATAAAAATAAATAAAACAACTATACAGTAATGACAATTATTTTATTATTCAAGGAATATTTTATGGCACATTTTTTTATAATAAACAATTTATTATGAGATTCGTAATACAAAAGCCTTTTTTTATATTAAATATAACTTAAATATGAAAATAAGTAAGTTATACATTTTAGCACTTATACATTATTAAAAAAAAACAAATCTTGACGCTTCTGCAAAGGTGGCTGAAAGAATCTGGTGTTAATACACTCCGATTCCCACTTTCCAGCAAATCGAGATATTATGGATGCAGTGGGCAGTACTGAATGCTACATTTAGCCTGTCAGGGCGGGAAATAAAAACAATTTTGAATAGAATTATTCCCATGGATGGGAATAATTACACACAACCTTCGCATCTACAATCAGACGCCGTTCCAATGGGCCAAAACGGCCCCATAAAATGGTTTTATAAATAGGTAAAAAATACTATGTTTAATTATAAAAACGTTCTTCATGGATACATGGAAATTAAGTATATTACGTATTTTATTCAAAATATAAGAGTATTTACGGAGTTCTCCGTTAATTCAATTAAGAAAAAAAAATCTGGTCAATTCGTCATCAATTGTTACTAGGAAACGCGAGATCTCGATCTTGCGAAAGCTTGTGAAATGTAAATATTTGACGAAACTGAGTCTCTTATTATTTTTAGCACGGGATCACGCGGGAACCATTCGATTAATACTATTTACATGCGTTGTCAACAAAAAATACACCGTCTCCGCTCTACGACGAAGTGTCATGATCGCAATTACAAAAATAACAAAAGCTATCGAGTTGGATTTTCTATTCTGTGTCTATATTTATTATAAAATCGTAAAGGATCGGTGTCTGTACATGGAAGATATTCAAAAGATATTGTTTGTGAAATTTAGTAACGTAAGTGTGTTTGTTCACGCTTATCTCATTTTTCACTATTGTATTTTGGCAAGCTTGCTTTGACATTTAGTATCTGTTTTATTTCAATCGATTTATAAATAAAAAAGTTATCACATTTTAAAGAATGTTGGTTGACAAAATTGTTATAAATAACTGTAAGGCCTAACATTGTTTTGGTATTGTTTTTAATATTATATTATTATTAGAAAATTAAAATAGTGGGGATTAATAAATAAATAATTGTGTTTAAGAGGTGATGCCTGTATATGGAAGATATGCAAGAAAAAAATGTTGTTGGTGACATTTAATAACGTAAATGAACCAAAAAACAATTATTATTAAAATTTCTGTCCGTTTGTCTATGCGATTGTTCACGCTTATCTCAGAAATGGTGTAGTCGATTCAATTTCCGTTTTCACTATTGCATTTTAGTAAACTTTACTTAACATATAATGTCTATATTTTTCAATCGGTTTATAATTAGGAAAGTTATACCATATATATATAAATAAATGTTTTATTGAATTGGCTGAAACTTTACTTTTCAATATAACCATAGATATTTTTTTTAATAATATTATTACTAGATACCGAAAGCAATTAGCAGATTAGTAAACTTATTATTATGTAGTTCAAGCGGGCGAAGCCGCGAGCGGGTCACAAGTAAGTAATAAAAATGTAACTGATCGCTTTTTGTACATGAAATATATATGAGAAAAACTTTTATTTGGGGCATTTATCACTTTCAAGCGGACGAAGTCGCAAACGGATAGCTAATCTATAATAAAGTCAACGCCAAGGCAGATCGCTAGTTATGTAGCCACAGTAAGTTGACAAAGTAGTTACCACTCCCTCTATTTTATCTCGTTGGGTGACGTCATTGTGAGGCAGGCTGTAAGTTCGAATTGCCACCAGTTTAATAGTGCAACCGAGTTCATTGACCGTTGCACCAGTAGTAAATTTATAGAGACTATAAAAATTTGCAATACATTATTCATAAACGATTACGTCCACTTTTAGAACATAGAGGCGGGTTTTTACTTTTTTAATATTTTTTTTTTAGTAAAATTAACTGTTTTTTTTTTTTAATTTGCCTTGCCAATGCCAATTAGATTATCTGATTAAGGTATATAAAGAAAGATTTCTTTAAACAAACACAAAATAATATAAGTACGCCCAGCATTTTATTAAATAAAAATTATAATATTCGCAATATTTTTTCCACGTTTAAACAGTGTACAGAATATAAGAGAAATATTAACAGATTTTTTTTTCTCGTACTATAAATTGTGATTCAACCGCCACACTCATGTGGAAAAAAATCTTTTGTAATAAGTACTAATTAATTTGGGTGACGAACAATTCGACGAAGCATTATTTCGACATATCACATCTTTCACATTCGTGAGTCAAATGATATAAAAACAAAATTTTCCAAGTGAGTGATTAAATGTCCACTCATATTTAAATTCATGTTAAATTAAATTGGTTTAAATTACTTGCATATATGTAGGGGAATATAAGATACACTCCCAATATTGATTTAAATATTGGCGCTAAGTGTGATCTTGTGACGTTTTAGAAAGTGTCTGTAGATGTCTCTAGTATTCAAATTCATTATGATGGAAGGTTTGAATAGCAGAAAATTTTGCTTGGTAGTGAAAATACACGTACGGTAGATTTCCTATTTGAAGTAATTTTTTATATAAAATAAGCTTATTACATGACACAACTAACACTATAAGTGCTTTCTTACTTATAAACTTTTGTCTTTTGTTACAATTAAATTCACGTATATATTGGTTAAGATGACATACAAAAAGTGAATATAAGATGGCATACTATGTCATGTGCTATGGCTAATAAAAGACCATAGCTGGGTGCTGAACAAATTTTAACTGGAAAGCCAGTTTTGCAGTCAAAAGAGAAGTGCGTACTTAATGAAGTTTCTCCATTGCTAAAATCGAATCTCTATTATACTTCTACAGGAAAGTCACGTGTGAACAAAAATGTGAGTGGGTCGCAGGTTGTGATATCTAGTCCATTTATAAATGAAATAAAGATAACAGTAAAGCAGAAAAAAAAAGAAAATCACAAATCCCTTAAAAGAGTAGAAGCAAACTAAACATACAAAATACAAAATTAAACCCAAAAATACAAAATTACAAGAAGTCAAAAACAAAGGAATTCCGTTGTCGAGAAAAGTAATGACGTGCATACCGAGGCCACCTCCTCTAAGAAATACATATCCACTTGAGGTCGAAAGAAAATAAAGCGTGTAAATTTGGATGACGATGAAGATTTCGACGATCCTTACGCCAATGAAGATGAGGAAGATGATGATCCAGCTTGCATTTACTGCAAGGAACTATTTAGTCACTCTAGGTCAAAAGAACATTGGGTAAAATGCCAACTGTGTTCCAGCTGGTACAATACTCTATGCGCGGACTTATCAGAAAAGAAGTAACAATTTTTTTGTGAACTATGCTCGTAAAATAATGATGGTGAAAGACGACATACGCTTAAAGTCTAAGATGACATACTATGTCATTTTATCCTATAGGTATGTCGTCTTACACCTGTTGACCTAAGTGCGATTTATGTTTGTTTTTTAATTTTATGTTGCTTTGATTGTTCTGAAACTAAAATACTTTCGTTGATTATGATATATATGATAATATACGCAATATGCTGATCTCACATGACTTCATTTATTTCAAATACTTGTCTTGAAAGAAAAAGTATGTCATCTTAAGCACAATTCCCCTAAAAAAAATACTCCAATGTCAACGCAATCAAAACATACTATGCTTAATTTTTGTAAATATGTATGAATTTTGTCTTATAATCAATTCTATAAGAACAAGTACCCACGCGTTCTTCTCGTTGACCTAAAATTATGATATTTGGTAACGAGTTAGTACTTATAATTCCTATAAAAATAAGCTTCACGTAGTCTCACACCCACACTTAAATATTTCACCAAATTAAATTAAATCACCTATCTAATGTTAAGACACTCCGAAACCAGAGCGAAGAAAATGGAAATATACATTTAAATAAATATTTCATCTCCTCGAGTAGGATCCATAAACAGCCCAAAAACCGTCGCGTTTACGTGTAGCGTTTAGCACTCCGTTCTCTCTGACTACTCCGCTAGGGATGCAGCGATGAAGCTAAGTTAAAAAAATATGTGAAACATAATTACTAGCGGCCCCCGCGCGGCTTCTCTCGTATGAAACACTTATAGGAATTATGTATACTTTATTATTCTATAACTGGAACTATAGAAATTTCATATATATTAGGTAAGCGTATTAAGGTATAAATATATAGTATTGTATCTATATTACTTTCGTGTTCTAATAACTATCATTTCTAATAACATTATCATTTGAAAGACAATATATATCTATCTATAACCCACATTGAAAAGTAAAGCAATTATGTAGCAATTTTGACGTGATTTTTAGAAGGACGTTAAAGAAGTTTTAAATAGACTATAATAACAGTAAATAAAATATAACAAATATTAAAAGGAATCCCATATGTAATAACTTATTAGAAAATAATGATTTTGTATGGTTATTTTAAAAAAAAAACCTTTCATTTCTAAAGTTGAGAATGGACGGAATCGAAAAATATTTTAATATCAAATAATTATACCTTCATAGAGCAGTAATAATATAATTCAGTAAATTAGAAAATAACCACTTTATACATTCACAAAATTTATAATTTAAAATTTTAACGATTAAATTCAACGATTGCTGATTAGACATAAACAAATGGATGATTTAATCCGTTTCATACAAATACAAGCTTTTAAGTAAACGACTTTTGAATAGAAGCCTTATTTAAAAAATACCTTAGTAATTACAAATTCTTAGTATATGCTTAATTAGGTCATATAAAACGGCATGTTACTTAGCTCCTTAGTGGCTAACCGCGCGGCCCTATTCAACGTAACATTACAATGACCGTGTAGAGCCTCCAGTCTTTCGCTCTCTTTCTTAGTCCACTTCGACTCCATCGCAGCTGAGAATGCGGTACAGGAAAATGTGCAAAGTAAACTTATGAGAATACATACTCTCATTTTTAAGGCGTCGCTAGACTGTTCTAATAGTTTGAGAAAACTAAATTTTTCATCGTCGAACAGTATTTTTTCCACGACGTCAGCGTGTTCGGGAAGATCTTGTAGCACCGTAATGAGGAGACCCACTATGTTTAGCGCTATTCTGGGTGTTAAAGCTGTAACATAAAACACGTTATTTCAACTAAGTTAATTAATAAATTGTTAAATTAAGATTAAGACTTACTAAAAATCGTGATTGCAATTTCGACACAAATAATAGAGTGTAATTATTACTTATTATTTTAATTCTAACAAAGTTCTACCTCTAAATGAACTGAAATGTAAACTGGCAGTTGGCAGAAAATGATAGAAATCATTACTTTTAATTTAAATATGAAAAAAATAAAACGCAGTATTTATTAGAGTTATTTTGCAAAGTATTTCTTTATTAATAAGTAGCGCTCCGCGGCAGTTGTTTTGCAACAATTTTCTCGAACTAAATACTTTATATTGATATGACTTGTTTATTAATGAATGCATCGATTGAAATATAACAAGTACAAAATTTTAAGTAAAGTTTGCTAAAATACTATATAATAATCGTGAAAACTACATTTAAATCGGTTAACGTGCACAAACGCATAATCAACAGACAAAAATATTTAAAAATAATTGTTTTTGGTTCCATTACATTTTTATTATTCATGTTAATGTACAGACAGCAATGAGTTACAATTTAATAGATAAAAAACTCACTCGAAGTCAAAAGATATGTGAATACAGGGTGCGCGTCGTAGGCGGCGACGGCGGCGGCGAGCTGGCGCACCGCGCGGCACGAGCGCACGCACAGCCACGCGCACACCTCCACCATGCGCCCCACACCTTGCACTCTTAACATTAACATTTTTTTATATTTCACGCTGTATCCCGCATATAACAGAGTTGGCAGAAGGAACTTTAAGATACTCCGTTCCTCACTTTCCGACAAACATGCCTTGAAGTAAGTTGTGGCAGGACTCAACGCCGTGCCGTACCTTGTTACTGGGAAAATGAAAATAAAGAGGAGTCGAGGCAAAACGCGGCGTTAAATTCTGACATTCTCCAGAATTCGGCGGAAATGGGGAACGGAGTATTTTAACACTAGGTAACCCCCTGCCTGCCTGCCTACTGTGTGCCTACTGCGGGCATATAGCTTGAAGGTAAAAAAAGAATTCATACAACATATCAATCAGTAAGTGTTGGTACTACTTGATTAACTTATTATTAAAAAATATCGTTGAAGTTACGTAGAAAGTGAAACAATCACTTATGTACGAAATTAATAAATAAAAATATTCCAATAAAAAAAAATATTTCTGACGTTAGTTTATAAGTAATTATTTCGGTTTCCCGTTGTACATTTGGTTGAACATTGAATATTTTTTTACGTTAATTAATAATACATTTTACGATTATTTTACTTTCCACTCAATAAATCATCGAAAAAAAAGAAATCTATACCTACACGTTAAATAAACATATCGTCGGCTTAGAGTGTAAACCTGCTCACAGAATATTAAACAAATTTTCAAGACAGACAGAAGATGTTTAAAAAAACATAAGTTTACGTATATTATCAGAACGTTTTTAAGATATGGTAAATTGCTTTTATATTCTCTTCTGTATTAAATGAAATAAAAGTCAACTTTGTAATATTTTTTACACTATCAAATAGTATAAAAATGTACATAACTAAAAAAAACCAAAAACGGATTTAGCAGGTTTACCACTTAAAACCGATATGTTTATATTGTTAATTTTAAACATTAAAAAAAAAACATCAACATATAGGTATTAGTCACAAGAAAAATATGTAAGAACATTGTTACCTGTCTTCGGCGCCCTCATCCGCATGTTTCCTGTCTTTCACGAGAGTGTTTATGGCCGCTACGAAGTTGTAAACAACTTTCGCCTCGAGGTACACCTGGTTACATAATACAACCAATTTATCAATACCAATACGCAAAATATTTCTGATACGCTAATTAGTGTAAAACTTGTCCCTATAAAATGCCTTATATAAATTTAATTTATTGCAACAGATAACAGGATGTTTTGTTGATGTGAATGTTCATTTAGATGATGTACCAAAAGTCATTGGCAATCGGTTTTTATAGCATGTAAGAAGTAAAAATAATATTTTTTCCCCATTTTTATCAGCTTCACGCTGTATCCCGCACAAGCGGGACATGCATCCTAGTGTAAGATACTCCGCTTCCAAATTTCCAATTTCCGCGAGCGGGAATCGAACCTCTACCCTGTCGCGTTTAATCACACACTTACGCCCCTGCGCAACGACTCATGTCTCGTCCTCATATGATATATAAATATATAAAATTAATATAACTTCTTCAATGATTTTAAATTTAATAAATAAATGAATAACCGATTATAAGTAAATAATACATATTCCTTATATGGAGAGATTGTAACGGGTAAGTCATTCATTCTGTGTATAAAAGTAATGGATTATTTGCAATATTTAATACATTTCATTTCTAGGAAACATGAAGTAATTTTGTTGATTTCTTTGTTTCAATATATTTCCAATAAAAGTGTAAAAATATAACAATTTTATTTTAAGAAATTATAATTTAAAAGTGATCATAAATTTATTATTGATTAAATAGTAAATAGTAACGCATTAAATATATTTTTACTAATCAGCTTCACGCTGTATCCCGCACACAGCAGGGTAGGCAGAGGGAACCTAGTGTTAAGACACTCTGTTCCCCACTTTCTGCCGAATTCTGAAGGCATTGCATGTTTAATGGTAGAACTCAACGCCGCGCTTAACCTAGACACCAGAGCGAAGAAATAGAAATATAAATTTAAGTAAATATTTAATCTCTTCGAGTGGGGATCGAACCCACAACCAGTCGTGTTTACAGTCACACTTTGTGCCGTTGCGCCACGACCGGCTTCAAATTCTATTTTTTTATTCTATTTTTACTAAAGAAAGGAAAAAAGAGAAGGAAAGTGTATGGTACATACCTGCAATCATAAATTATTAGACTACAAGTTACAAAAGTATCTTGTAGTCTAATAATTTATGATTGCAGGTATGTACCATACATACCACCAAGCAAATTTTAATTATTGTTCATGGAAATATTTTATATCTTGGCACATCGTCAGACTAAAAACGCGACAGTTGTACAAAGCATGCTCTGGTGCATCGATGATGAGAGCTCTGGTACAAAGTCAACGCGCGGAGTTGAGTTCCATAAATTGCAGTTAATTGTTCTCATGTAAAAGTTATATTACTGTAAAGTTTCATCTAAATCCGATCAGTAGTTAATGCGTAAAAATGAAACTAACATCCACCTTCACAAACTTTCACACTTAAAATAATATAATATAAACTTACATCCTGTATATTAAGTAGAGTGTGCCGGGGTAGAGAGTGGGAGAGCGCGGGCAGCGCGAGCAGGGCCGCCACCGCGCCGCACACGCGCGCCCCGCGGTCGCTGCGCGCGGCAACGCCCACCACCCCGACCACCATGCTCACCTATAGGTAGAGTAACTTTAAATTATAAAACGTCGGGGAGCAGGGGTAAAAACCTGCGACTTTAAGAGTGACGGTTCAATTTCTACTCGGGGCAATGAAATATTTAATAATTTCATTTCCTCGCACTGGTAAAGAAGCAAAGTGCGGCGTTTAATTCCAACACTTAAATGAAAAGAACATGTACAATATGTAAATCAAAGTCAACTTGATATTTCTTGTGAATTAAACATATAAAAGTAAATATTTTAGATAAAAGAGAACATTAACATTTAGCAATATAGTAAAAATTTTAAACATTGTTTATAGAATGAGAACTGACCATATTTAACTGTGTTAACGATTCAACATCACCTTCCATGACTTCAGTAATATTAGAATTTAGAAACGCTTCCCATTCTTCCAATTCTATGATTGAAGGCTCCTTAACTGAAAAATCAAATAAATCTAATGATTGTGAGGAAAATAAAACCATTAAAATAACTGAGTTTGTATTCAAAAACAAAATATTTGTTTAAATAAAATATCTCTTCACTCTCTTACAAAAAAAAATGTTTATTTAAAATTTTATGCTTTTTTCTATCCATATATAAAAATAATTGTTTGTGAAAAATTTATCTACCTTACGTGAATATATTTGAGTCAGTTCAGTCTTAAGCTCAGTTTAACATATTGTCCTCATAGTTATAAGCAGTTATATCAATATGCATTATTATTATTATTATATGAATATGTTTATATTGAAATAACAAGTAATAAACTTTATATATTTTTTTACATATTATTGTATTATAAAATATTAAAGTATACCTTCTAGTTTTTCTTCTATATTCAAGGCACAATCATTATTAGCAACTTCATTATCATTAGCAGTATCATGAATAATTTCTGATTTCTCAATATCTTCATCTTTATCTTCTTTGCTATATTTGGGTTCTTCTTTCTTCTGGACTATGCTAGGTATTTCTAAGTTCGGTTCACTTGTTCGCCTTTGCATGTCCTTGTTCTTGTCTAGACTCCTACTAAAATGAAACGATCTTTTTATACTTCTCGTCAGTTTATTACTGCCGCTACCAAATCGTAATTTATCTCTGGAAAATTGTAAAAGCTTTTGCTTATATGACGGCGGAACACTCTTACTGAGGCCTGAACTCACTTCACTGCTACATTTGGTAGAACTTTTGGGATTTTCTAAGCTTTGAGAGGCAGTTTCTGTCGATTTGGGTTTTTGTTTTTCCTCCTTATTAACAACTATTTCTTCTTTTAGAGTTTCTTTTGGAGGATCATGTTTTTCTTCCTCGATTTTGTGTATTTTGTACTCATGTTTTTGATTGGCTGCCATTAATTGTGCCATGTTTCTTTCTAGGTTGCAGACAACAAGATTAGAGTTATTCATAACATTGAACTCATGCCGTAATAGTTTAGCATTAACTGCTGTTATAGGCTGTGACTGGTCCTCGTCGTCAGTTTTGAGACTGTCTCTAACACTGAAGGCGCTCGTTGCTCGAACGCTATCATCGTCCGACATTGGAATGCATTCCATAACTTGCATAACACCACGGATATTTCTTACATCATGTTCTCTGCTTTCAGCTTTAATTTCGTCTAAGGCTATCGTGTTTCTGTTAACAAAAATATGATTTGTTTATTTAAATAAGAATTTGATATTGTTTGCTTAGAAATTTTAGGTTAGAACCTACAAGTTTAATAATTGAAACCTTTTTATTACTACCACATACATATTTTAATAAGTGGTGCTATATAGATTGAAATATATAATTAATAATTTTAAATATTCTTAAAATTATTTAAAGTAACACTGTTAGACTTTGAAAAAAGCCTACTTATAGCCTAATTATTTAAAATACAAAATAATAATTGCAAGAAACTGCTAATTATTACTGCTACATTCCCAAACAGACAAAATAAAACTAACTTATAACATCAATGCTTAATTATATAAAAATGTAATATATTTAAAACACTTTACCAATATTAGAATTTATAAATTGCAAAAAGTTTATGTATGTACAATTGTATATAGAAATATAACAAACATTAGTTATCTTACAGTAAATGTAGAAAAAATAGTTTTTAATAGTTTTTTTTACTTATTACAATACATTATTATTGAGGCCGGTCGTGGCGCAGCGGCACGAGGTGTGACTGCAAAACCGACCGGTTGTGGGTTCGATCCCCACTCGAGGAGATATTTACTTAAATTTATATTTCCATTTTCTTCGCTCTGGTGTCGAGGTTAAGCGCGGCGTTGAGTTCTGCCACTGAACACGCAATGCCTCCAGAATTCGGCAGAAAGTGGGGAACGAAGTGTTTTAACACTAGGTTCCCTCTGCCTACCCTGCTGTGTGCGGGATACAGCGTGAAGCTAATTTAATTTATTTTATTTTTAATTACAATACAAAAATGTATGTAACCACCAAATCATAAAACTTCGCGTGCCGTCTATTTTTTTAAACATACTATGTTAAGTAATTATTAGCCTATATATAAAAAAGGGGATAAGTTGAATTAATGCAGCAAATTCTGCAAAATGTATTAATTCATTAAAAAGAATGACCGTCGTGACACAGCAAAACTGCACGACGGTTGCTTGTTCGATTTTCACTAGAGGGAATGAACTATTTAAATTTCCCTGCTCTGATAATAAGACAAAGCGCAGTGTTAAGTTCCACCACTCAACATCTCAAAAATTTTGCCCGAAAGCGAAAAATTAAGTGTTTTTAAATCAATGTGTTTTTGATTGCGTATTTGATATGTCATAGTACATAATTTAAATAAACAATCACTTACTTTGTATTTTTACTAATTTTTTCAGTCTGTAAAAATTTTGCTTCCTGCTGACTGCAGGTCAAAGGTTTAGTAAACGGTGAATCACTTTGTTTATCTTCTGGAAGTATTAGAATGTGGCCTGAGACAAATGGATGTTCCAATATCTGCTGCCAACTCATTCTCTTTATTGGATCTTTATGAAGAAGACCCTAAAAGTAATAAATACCTTTTGACTTATAACCAAAATTAAATTTAAAAATATGTTTATATATTTTAAAGGCAACTTTATAATCATCCCTATATTAAGGTTGTGTTGGCGCAGCAGTCACACACCTGTGCAGCACAGGTGAACTGTGTAGACATGTTGGTGTGAGTTCAATATCCACTGTGGGGAATGAAATATTTAAAATTTCCATTTTTCTCACTCTGGTATCTAACATCCTTCTGCCACTCAACACGCAATACCAAAAGAATTCAGCGCAAGGAAAACGGAAAACTCGGAAAACTTGTGACCATGTGCTAATCTATGGATTACTACAGGGGCACAAAGTGTGTCAACACACAATACCTTTAGACTTCGGTGGAAAGTGGAGAAATGAATGTCTCAACACTAGGATCCCTTTGGTTACACTGCTGCATGCAGGATACATAATGAAGCTGATGTGATTTATTTATTATAACTAATTAATTATAATAATGTACTACATTATTAATTTTTAAGTGTTTACACTTAAATATTAAAAATGTAGTACATTGTCACTTATTATCAACATAATATGTGAAATTTACTAAATTCATCTAGATTATATATTATAATTATATGATGTTAATGATCAATTGATCATTAACATCCCTGCATTGCCAAGAATTACTATTATTATGTAGTCACAACTGCTCAATTTATTACATAAAATACTGTTAATTACAGTTTACATTTTTTTTTTTATTTTGTTTTAGTAACGTATTACTTTATAAAATAACTTACTTGTAAAAATGATCTTGCATCGGCACTAATAAAACTGGGCCACTGCACCGGTTTATGTCTAATCATTCGAACAAGCTGCCAAATTGACATTGTACAAAATGGTGGTTGACCAGCCATGAGTTCATATACAATACACCCTAGTGACCATAAGTCAGCCTGTAAAAAAATTGAAAGTAACTATAACATATATACCTTGTATTACATGATTTGTGTTTTCTTTAAGAAAATAAAAAAAATACATATAATAAATATAATATATATTTATATACTTAAGATTATAATTTTTACAAATTTAATGTTACAATATGATAAATAAGAATGTGGTAATGTAGCAAAACACTATTTGACTGTAAATGACATATGATTATCAAGTCAGTAGATTTAATTCCTACTATGGGGAATTAATTATTTTCATTGAGTTCTACCATTCAATAATGTTTCACAAATTAGGCAGAGAGTGGGGGAGTTTTAATACTAGATTCTCTATGTTTTTATTACTGATTGGCCACACAGTGTAAATGTAAAAAACAAAGTAATAATTAACCTGATGGTCATATGGCTTCTCATCAATTAATTCAGGAGCCATATACAACGGAGTACCCTTTATAGATGTAAGAATATGAGTAGCATTGGTCATGATACGCGCAAGTCCAAAATCACACAGCTTTGCTCGGCCAGTACTATCCAATAATACATTCTGAGGTTTTAGGTCCCTAAAATAAAAAAATCTCAATTTTTTACCAAATCAATGATATATCGACAAGGTTGGATTCCTACACAGGGGAATTATCTTCTCTAGACATATTGCAGTATTTCCATCACTCAACATGCAATATCTTGAGTTTGGGCAGAGAATAAAATGTCTTGACACTACACTTTCTCTGCCTAACCTTCTATATGCAAGATATAGTGTGAAGCAAAAAAAAACAATAATATATTAGTTTTACCTATGGAGTACCCGATGTGAATGTAGATAGTATAATGCAGACACTAAGTCCCATGTTATATTTTTAACTTGCTCTTCACTTAAGCATCCTTCTTTTGCTAGTATACTATGTAACTCTTTTTCAGCATATTCTGTAACAACTACTAACTCTGATTCTGTTTCAAAACTATCTATCATACGAATTATATTCGGATGATTCAATTGTCTTTGTATGTCACATTCTTGTCTTAAATTTTTAAGGTCTTTTGAAGAACGGCCTTTCTAAAACACGAGAGAAAAGGAATATAAGCTTTATGTACAACCATATATGTCAACATGTAGAATAAATAATAAATAACAAATTATCACACCTTGCGTATAACTTTTAGAGCGACAAATGCATTAGTATGTTTGTGTTTGGCTTTAAATACGCGACCAAATGATCCTTCACCAACAAATGAAATAACAATATAGTTATCCATTTTTCATAATATACGTAATAAGATATATATATAATTTTATTCTGTATTTAAGTTACACATTTAAGTTAGTTTTACAAATTATCAAATTTGTTACTTTACAAGTTTACATATAAACAAAAATATATCAACCACAGACTACACAACAACAACAAGCAAGTGACAGCCTGACTGACAATCAAACTGTTATTTAAGCAGTTAACAAAGCACAGATAATAAAAGTGAACACAATGGGGAAGAAAACGCTAATCTTGACGTCGGAGGCACCACCGGCTAACGCATGACTCGAAACTAATGTATTAAAATATTAACAGATAGACATTAGACAAATAAACAAAAAAATAAAAAAATATTGTTTTGAGTACTACTACATTAATAAAAGTCCCCAATATTTTTTTCTTATATATCTTAAGTGAGGCTAGTCGTGGCGCAGCGGCACGAGGTGGGACTGTAAAATTTTTATTTATTTATTTTACCCCAAACTATTTATTTTATTTATTTTACCAAAAATTTTACTTAGACTGGTTGTGTGTTCGATCCCTACTCGAGGAGATGAAATATTTACTTAAATTTATATTTCTATTTCTTCGCTCTAGTGTCGAGGTTAAGCGCGGCGTTGAGTTCTGGCACTCAACACGCAATGCCTTCAGAATTCGGCAGAAAGTGGGGAACAGAGTGTCTTAATACTAGATTCCCTCTGCCTACCCTGCTGTGTGCGGGATACAGCGTGAAGCTGATTTATTTGATTAATTATTTATATATATGTATAACATTACCAACTGTTCGATTTACTGTATTCATAAGGTAGTTAAGTTATTTATGGATCCACAAACGTTTGTTAGCATCAATACTTACAAAAAGGATACATAGTTATATGGAACTAAAACTAGGTGTAACAAACACTCACAGGCAGATATGTACATCTTGCTATATAAGAGAGAAAAAAAACCCCTAACGTAGGCAAACATCAAAATAAAAAGAAAATTCAAGAATGTTAAGATTAATATATTTTTGGGGTAATTGAATTTTGGTGTTCAATATTAATCGAATATATATATATAATTATATATTATCTAATAGGTCATCTCATTAACCAACTTGCAAAGTCTAGGAATAAAAGAGTTTGATCCAAACACTGTTATCCGGGGTGGAGAGTAAAGGAGGGTTTTTATCGGAACGCCATATTAAAAGATACCAAACCAAACCAAAGGAGGGTTACTACTATATTACAAGGAAACCACACTGGTACACGAATATTCAATTTATTGAGCAGCTGAGGGCAGTCAAATCCGTTGGTGAAAATTTTAGTGACAAAAAATATATCTAACCGCCTTTTACGTTCTTCTAAGGACGATTTCCTTCGGAAAAGATTTTATTGCTTACAAAAAGGAAATAGCTTCTTTTTTTAAATCCGTTCGGAAATAATAGGTGCCGCAAGAATCTTTTTTAATGATAAAATAAATCTCATAGTGCGTAGAATGAAATTATTACTCACAATTTTAATATCATGGTAGGTATATATTAATACAATTTTTGTGAAATAAAATATTTTTTTCACGTAATTTTCACAAGTTTATAGTTTAAATATTTATTTATTAATTTAATTGATTTTGGATTGCTAGTGGCTATTGCATTTCTAAATGAGTAATAATAAGTCTGGGCAAAAGTATTTCCGTATTTTGAATGTATTATTGTGTATTATTAATCAAACCTCTTTGGCTGTACTGATTGTATCTAGCTGGTTTTAATACCATTAAATGTAGACATTCTGAAGATAAATAAAAAAAAAACTAGTTCCCGCCATTTTTCAATTGTTTATCAAGTTAGCAAAATGAACGTATGTGACGAAGAAATTCGGTACATTTTAAAGTTTTATTACAAAAAAGGAAAAAAATGCGACGAACGCCGCAAATAAAATTTTGATTTTGAATTTTGATTACGGGTTATGAAAAATTGGTGACTTACGAAAAGAATGTGTGAAAAAGATCATGGTCGTAGCATGGACAAGCCCCACAGACCGTGACAAACTGATCCGGTTAAAAAAAACTATTGAGAAAAATCAGCCAGAGCTGTTGAGTAAAAAGGGTGTGGTGTTCCACCATGACAACGCCAGACACATTGCACAACACCATGGACATCGTTTTGAAGATAGCGATAATCATCATGAGATAGCACTACAAGCCTTCTAGTCATACTTTTATAATTATTCACAATAAGTATGAAATACGAAAATGTAAGTACAATTTTAAGATTATGAAAATAAGACGTCGTGTTAATCAAGAGAGTGGATTTAATATCTCAGAATGTTGACTTTTACGTGGAGACAAAAATGATAAATCTTAGGTTTTAAATTAAATGACATAACTTAGAAGATAATTTTACATTTACCAAAACTCAAATGTCTGTACAAAAAAAGTAACAGGATATATAAATATATTTAATCCTATAAACCCTTGAATGGCAAAGCCCAGTGCCTTAATTATATAATTAATCTTATATTTGGCTTTATTCGATTACGCCTTTATCAAAATTCTATACTATTTCTATCACTTTTTAAGTTCAATAGAGAAATAAATATCTTCTAAAAACGTTGATTATTAACTAGGCCGTAATATCATCACGTAATATCGAAAGCGGTATCACACGGGATATGTTAAAGTTTAGTTGTCTATCATCTATTTTTACACCATAATCTAGCAAGCGACTATACGAGATAAAGCTCCGAATCGCAAACAACAAAACGCCAACTGGGCTATAGCATCGGATGAAAGCATTTATTTCACGTTAAAACATATTATTTCCCAGGCGTGCAATTCTGTAAACAAACGAGACAGAACGTGGGTGGAATATGTGAAATAGAAATATCAGTAACTTGGATTTTGAGCTAATTACATTGCGTGTTTTTAATGTACATCGGTGATATATATAGGAAGTAAATTAGGGCTCATAAGATAAAATTAAGATATATTCGTTTAGCGTACTCGAAAAGTTAAAGTACTACTGATGATCAGCTAGAGCCGTCGAGGCGCAGGGGCTCAAGCGATGTTTGTAGGTTCGATCCCCATTCAAGGGAATGAATTATTTCTTATTAATATATTATCATTTCTTCGCTCTAATACTAAGGATTATGTGCGGCGTTATGTTCCGCCATTCAACACGCAATTCCTCGAAAATTCAGTGGAAAGTGGGGAACGGAGTGCTTTAGCATTACGTTCCCTCTGTCTACCCTTCTATATACGGAATACAGCAAGAAGCTGAAAAAAATATCAACTATAATTTAAAAAATCATTGGATTTGGTGTTGTAATAAATATATAAATTTATTTTTTAATTTAAACCTTCTATAGGCGAAATTGTTTTACCTACATGACCTGTATGATCTAATCTGCTGAGTACATAAGAACTATGAATTGAAGTGTACATACTGTATAATCCACCTGATAAATCAATGAATATTTATCATTCCCATTACACAAGGCTAAAATGATTTTATATTGAACGTGCGTTATGAACTGAACATAACTGAAGCTGGAAATAACTTGTCTTGACGGGTGATGTTCTTAAAAATAAGATTGATTTATGTTATCACGATTTCTCTGGCTCGCAATCGTAATATAGCGAGAATCACTCAAAAATTTGAAACGTAGGTTTCTTTTAAATTTTATAATTAGTTAATGTTCTAGTGTGGGTCATTTCCTTTATTAGAGATAAAAAGTATTTAAAAAAATAAAAAATCAGCTTGCGTATCCCGCATATAACAGGGAAGGGAAATATAAAAGCAAAGGGAACCTAGTATTAAGACACTCCATTCCCCACTGTTTGCTGAATTTTTCAAGGCACTGTGTGAAAATATTAATATATAATAATTATTCATTTCCTCGGATGGGGGCGAACCCACAACCGTAGCGTCACAGTCACGCACTTGTGCCTCTGCGCCACGATGGCTTCAAATATGTGGTTTAGTAGATATAAGTTATTATACAGCTTATGTAAGTTGCGGTGTGATTCTTTAGAATAGGATCACCCCGGTACTGACGAGGTGTCGAGTAAGAGGCGAGTAAAATTTGTGCGAGAGAGTCACGTTACCCACGACAACATGCATGAGCAGACTCGGCCGAATATTACCACTCCCGTTATTTAAAATCAGCGTTAAATAATGGCATTTTACCACTGCGTTTTGCAGTAGGTAATGCCGGGGACCGGTGCCTATCCCCAACCCTTTTATGGAATATAACAGCGGCTCTTAAAGACATTTTAGCGCAGCACGTACCAACAAATAACAGAACGTACGGTGCCGAAAAATTCCTCCCTGTATTTATAAATTTAGGCCGTCCGGCCAATTCTGGGGACGGCACAGTATCACGCTTTAGACTAGACAACTTAGTACATCTTTCGGTAGCCCCTGTCTCTCCATCACCATCTTGAGACGGCACAGCCTGTTTTGTTATTCCTGACGGAAGCACAGATTGTCCGGCCGAGCGAGCTTTCGCTTGCCTGTACAGGTCGTATAGTGGTAACGCAGAAACGGATTGACTCATGGAGCACATGTAATCAATCGGCTATCGACAGTATGCTCTGACAGATCCCCTTCGGTGAAGTCGTGACACTTGGCGATTTTAACGCACACATTGAGTATTTTTTTTTTCAAAATTCAATCACTTGGGCACCCAGAAGGTAAACCCACCATCAACTTACTACCATCGAAAGCGTAAGACACCATATGAGAAGGCAAAATGTACAGAAACAAAACAGAAACACTTTGCTGCAAGAGCCGCATGTAGCGTTTTTATGTCTGCCATTAGAAACTTATTGGGTAGGAGGAAACCTCCACCAGATGAAATCCAGGCGGTGGCCATAAATAAATTCACAAGAGACTGTAACACGGTCCAAGTTAACAAGAGCGGTAATGGATCAAGTAACAACACCCAATCTGGTACCGATCATGGGACACAAAGACCATTAGAATGCTTTCCTTGAATTCCTAGCAGTCCTTAAAGCTACTAAACGTATAATACTGCAGTTGGCTTTGTAGAGTTGGATGAAGAGGAAACCAGACATACAGGCCACCTAAAATTCAACATAACTGATAATGATCCCATTGTAGTCGTTGCCATGTGCACAAAAGTGATGCTGGAGGATAGAATACTTGTGAGAAATTATTAGCGGCATGGGAGGTACCGGGGATGCAGTGGTTCAATGGGATCCCTAGATGTAAATTTAATACATATATAATTGAGTTCGAACTTACCAGTTCATAAACAATTTTCTGTCATTATATTAAAAAAAGGGCCGGTTGTGGGGCAAAAGCACAAGCGTGTAAATTCTTTCAGTGGAAAGTGGAAACGCAAGTTTCTTAACACTGGGTTTCCTCTGCCTATCCTGCTATGTGCGAGATACGGCGTGAAGCTAAAAAAGTTAACTAGCTAGCTTATATTTCAGTTCAGATAATTTTCCTAAATAACTTTTAACAATATATTTAGTAAACTATTTATTGAGCAGAATTTAATTTCATTACTGTATATGATTTTTACAACGTGTTTATAACAATCATGAAACCGAAAAGGTACATAAATATATGAAATAGCTGCGTGGCATGTGAGTTATATCAGTTTTCCGTTCATTCTATGGGACTCACGAGGAATGTAAACAAATGAGCTTTAACTGCCAACACATGGCATTAATTACTGTTATCTACTACATTTAACTTACATAATTAATGCTAATTATTCTAAAAATGTATAATAATATATTCGAACTACACATTCGTTCATTTATATTATACGTGAAAAATATTTAAATTTTGTTTACATTCAAAGAAAACATTTGCATAAATATACATACGTAAAAATTCTTAATAGCTCTTGTATAAATATTAAGCGGCTACACAGCAAACGGCTCGAAAACCTACATTATTCTTGTTTAATGATAGAGCAACTGCTGGTACCGACCGCCGAGGGCAGGGCGGACAGAGCGTTGGAACATTTACACGCCGGCCGCTTGTTTACGTTTTTCTTGACCACGTTTCTGACTAAAAATACGTTAGCATCCTGCCGTTTGAGGCTCACGCTATTGGTCGACGCGAACGCAGGAAACCAGGGAAGACTTGCCGAAACGGCCGTCGATGCCCCTTTTCCCCCGCACCTCCTCTTATTTTATGTGAAAGTATACGAAAGGCCAAACTCGTAAAGCAGCAGAAATAACCCTGGAGGCTGGAATCAGCAGAACCGCGGTCAGTCGTGTTGTGCGTCTCATAGTGCTAACTAGTGACATCAAACATGGTTCTGGATACTGAAGACTGGGTAGGTTGACTTTACTGGATAGATAAAAAAAACAACTTCTTGGAAATTTAAAAAATTCTGTAATTCCAGTTCTTAATTATATTTTACTTAATAATACTTTAAGATTTTTTTTCGTTTTGAACTTTTGATGTGAAATTTTTCACGGATAGACCGCGTGTAACCATCAACCATAAACACGATGTAGACCTATAAGTGTTAAATAGGTATTTGGAACATGATGATATATATCTAAATACTATCTTATTTAAATGTCTAAGATTAATTATTACTTTTGTAAATAGTGTAGCACTTTGTCAAATGTCTATTTCTCCTATTTACATTTATATGATCTTCACCTTGCGCTGTCAATTATACTACCTGGCTGCGTACGTGTATTAACGCTGATCATTAATTAAGACGTACTTTATAGAATACTGGTAATTTAAAATTTAGAAGACTTATCAAAAATTGTTCGGCTTTCGAGGATATTTTTTTTTATTTTTTACAGTTTCTTACACAAGTATAGACACTGATTCTTTAGGCCCTTAGATACGTTGTAAGTTTTTAAATTAGGATGAATGAATATATTTTTGTTTTTAAAAAACTGAATACTGTTTAAAATATTTGAAATATTTATCATCTTGTATGATTTATTTTAATTGAATCTCTTCTAAGGCTGTAAGTTAACCGAACCTGTTAAGTGTCACTGATCGCACTAATTTTAATTTCATTTACAATCGTTTTGCTTTAAAATTTACTTAGGTATATGCTAGTATTATTTAGGCATTTATTAAAAGTACTCTAAATATTTTTTAAACCCCTAAAAAAGAAAGGAATAGTAAATTAAAAAACAATTTTGAACTGTAAATAATACTTGATATTAGGTTACCGTATCTACATACATGTGTATATGCTTATAGAACTGACCGACGTAAGACCAATGATACTATTTTAGTTTCAATTGCACGTAAAATATTTATTACGCTCCACGAATCCGGGCGTCTACCGAAATTTGCTTTTACACTTTCGTATAGAGTTTGCGTATTGTTTCGCTAGTTTTTGTATTTTATAATAAAAATATATTGATATTTAAGATAATAAAAATATATATGTTGAATTTAAATTTGATACTTTATTTATTTGAAGTACACAAAGAAAAGTTAAGTACTTATTTCAAAGTAGGTAAACGTCCATTAGAATTACGGGTTCCAAATTATCTTTTGCAAAAATTAAGACAGTCTTTTTCTTTTCATAATGTCATTAACAGTGCAATATAGTGCTATGAATGACATATCATTCATATACATTCATTCATTCAGATTTTTAGACTTAATTTTTTTTAAATATTACTTTACCACCACACTAGTACCACCAACGACTAACCCGAATATTCATAACATCGATGATAGACCCATCAGTGCTCACTTCACACTATAAAAATCATAAGATAATCGAAAAAAATGCAAAAACAAGAAATGCAGTCTAAGGCGCAAAGCACCTTAAAAAAAATTACTTTCGCAGAAAAATATATAGACCATATAATCACATCTAAAGCATAGCAACAGCACATGAGTATATTTTTTTAAAGAACTTTAGTGTAAACTTTTTTAAATTCGCCATATTTAACATGAAAAGTTTCAATTTTCATAGAGTACCTACGTCTTCGGAATAAAACAACCATTATTTGAATAGAATTCGAATATATACAAAACCTATTTTTTTATTTCTTATTATAACAAAAACTATTTTTTTATTTTTTGAGAACCATGGCCTCTTCTACTCTAGTTACATAAATCTATTTCGAAGTATTAAAATCAGTCAAATAATCTCTGTAGCTAAATAATAAGCGGTTTTTTTATCATTTCAAAGTTATACAAAGACAGAGTTGCACCTAATTTTCTTAAAAATAGTTCCAGAAATTGTTTTGTTTACAAATATTAGCTTTATTTTAATTTAGCTCCAGACAATAAAAGACACGAGAAATGTGTTAAGATATAAAATATATACATTTTTTTTCTTATGTTTTTTTTATATGTTTCAGGCTGATGAGCTCCCGCCAGAACAGATTGCCGGTGAGTTAATAAATATATAATAATGTAATAAATCACAAATATACATAAAATACATATACAAACGAGAACCTATTTCATATGCTGATTGTGATGAATAAAACACAAAAACTTTTGGAATTACGCCAAAAATACAAAAGAAGCCTGAATAAATTTAACTGGCACAAACGCTATGTTATAAATTTATTATTCCACTAAAATTATGTGTGGGCTTAATTAAAGCTACAGAAATAGTTTTTAAAACAACTACAGTGGGGCGTGTCTCATAAAATGTGGATTAATAACTGTCTTGAAGCTTTCGAATAAATTTTCTGTTACTAAATTCACTCTGTATATTTTCTAGACATAAGTATGTACGTAGCGTAAACAAGTGATAGTTCAGTGAATTTCTGTTGACATTGGTCTCTGAAAAACTGGGAAACCTAATACCTCTCACGTCGCAGACATAGCTGTCAATCTGTCAAAAAACGATGATACCTTGTTCAGATATATTCTGTAAAATACTATTTTTTTAACATTTTTACCCAAACGCAACAAATGTAATAAGAAATGTTTATATATTATACGATCATTTTTTTCATTTACAAAATCTATAAAATAATGTGGTTATTTGGTGGTACTATAATTTTTTTTACATTAAACTACCTGGTACCAGTATGTAGGTATTAGCTATTGTTACTATGTTGCTGGTTGTGGTTGGTTGGTTGTTGCTGGTGCTGGTTCGATCCCCACTCGAGGAAATGAATTATTATTTAAATATATATTTCCATTTCTTCGTTCTGGTGTCGAGGTAAAGCGCGGCGTTGAGTTCCGCCACTCAACACGCAATGCCACCAGAATTCGGCGAAAAGTGGAAAACGGAATGTCTTAACACAAACTTCCTTCTGCCTACTGCAGCTATATGCGGGATACAGCGTGAAGCTGATTTGATTTAATTTGAATTTTTAACTTACATAGATCCATTATAGAACCACATATTAGCTAATGTTATTATCAAAAACGTGGGGCATGTTTGGGATGGCGGTAAAACACCGTGGTAGCATGCTTGGATTCGTGCCAACGTGCCGTGGAACTTCAGCGTCCTCTCCTCATTGTTTAAATCAATATTATTAATCTCCCGAGAGACATACATTGTTTACTTTCTTCGACATAATTTATAAGCATCGTGTTAAAATATAAATACTATTTTGTATTTATGATGTTTATTTTCATTAAATGTAGAGCATATTGTTGCAGCGTATAGAGTAAATACTTAACAATAGTTGTTAAAAGTATTTAATATAATTGTGTATAAATTATGAGATTTTCTATCTGATATATCTAAAATAATTTAGATAAAACAGGCAATTGTTAAAAAACTCTTGAATTTTAGTAAAGTAAAAGACAATAGTTTAGTGAAATTCTAAGTAAAACACATCATATTATTTTTTAAAATATTACTTATTAGGAAGGGATACAATAAGAAACCCTAAATTATTCATTTTTCATAGCCTTCTCTAATATGTAAACGAATTCTCATGTATATCTCATATTTGCGTTAGTTAGATATATTACAATATTACAATAAATTATGTCGCAGATAACGTATTTCAAGCGATTAAAAAAATTATAAATAAAATGCTATTTCACTTTTTTCTGAAAGATTATTATAAAAACAGCCATTAAACAACGTTTGCGTCACACTGGATAATTTTGGAAAATGTAACTGACGCAGCTTGTCCTCATTTTGGAAGACCATGGCGATCTCGTGGGTAGTATAATTAATAAACAGCTAAAATCTAGAAAAAAAAGCAATAAAGCGTATGGGACTTTGAGACAACTGCCAAGACATGTTGATGATTAAAATTAACAACCTGGCGTTGGTGAAGATAAAAAAATATGTTTTAAATTTTTTTGGTTGCCAAAATATTGTGGAACAGCTGCAAACTCTTAAAATTCGGTACTTTTGCGTATCATGCGTACGTACTTCTGTTAATTGTATGTACGTTCTGTTCACTTTTAAATTCAATTAATTTTAATCTAAATATTATTTTTAGTTTTATAATTACTTCACATTTTACAATGTAAATACCTTAATATACTTTAATTGAGATTCACAACAACTCAATGTTTTGTAGAAATAACATCTTCTTAAGTACACTTAAAACCTGACATTGATTAATTAGACTTAGAATCTTGGTGTATTTTTTTATAAGAAGCGCCTTTGTATATTTACAAGCTCTTAAGTTCTAGAATTATAGACATTCGTGGCGCCAGGGCACTAACGTGTGACTGTAAACGCCACAGGTTGTGGGTTCGATTCCCACTCGGGTAAATATTAAATATTTATATAGTGAGGCCAGTCGTGGCGTAGCGGCACGAAGTGTGACTGTAAAACCGACTGGTTGTGGGTTCGATTCCCACTCGAGAAGATGAAATATTTACTTAAATTTATATTTCCATTTCTTCGCTCTGGTGTCGAGGGTAAGCGCGGCGTTGAGTTCTGCCACTCAACACGCAATGCCTCCAAAATTCGGCAGAAAGTGGAGAACGGAGTGTCTTAACACTAGGCTTCCTCTGCCTACCCTGCAACATGCACGATACAGTGTGAAGCTGAAAATTTTTACAAACAATATTTTTATATCTAAATTTAACTTACTCACATGACGTCATAAGTTCAATGAGTCAAACGTTTATAATTTGAAATATGACTTCATCGATTTATCTTTCATCCGTAACATTATAAATTCGAAGCGTTTTATTTTTGTAATGTACTCTTTGATACTGTTTCATAAAATGCTGACGCACTTCGAAATATGGCACAAGTAGGCAAATTACTATGAAATTTTATTACAGCCGTCAGTCGCCAACGCTTATAGCAGGCTGTCATGTAACCTTCATAGGTTATATGATATACTCATATTTCAAATTCATTTTGAATATATTTAATATTTAAATAGAAAATAAATTTGTTAGATCTTTTTTTCTTATTTATATCGCCAGTTGGTAAGGTTTAGAAATGAAATACGTCTTGCCAAAGCTTCTCAGTTATTTTATATATAAGATTACTCTCCTATTTTTACTCGTTGCTTTAAAATGCAAAAAAGTAGCTAGTAACCTAGTATTTTTAACGTATTTTCACATCAAATACAATAGAATTACATATTAATTAATCATTATTGACTATCTATTGGAGGCCAGCCGTGGCGCAGGGGTACAGATTGTGACTGTAAAATCGACTGGTTGTGGGTTCGATCCCCACTCGAGGAGATAAATAACTCACATAAATGAACTTACATTTATATATTCATTTCTTCGCTCTGGTGTCGAGGCAAAGTGCGGCGTTGGGTTCCGCCATTCAATACGCAATGCCTCCAGAACTCGGCGGAAAGCGGAAAAACGGTGTGTCTTAACTAGGTTTCCTCTGCCTACCCGTGAAGCTGATTTGATTTATTTATTAGCTCGTAAATCTTCTTCTTAAATCACCTCTGTATATTAATGAAAACAGTATTAAAATGAATTGTGTAATTCTGAAAGACCTAAGCTTATGCCTGTGAGAAATGACTTTTCTTTATACCTACCACGTTAATATAAAAAAAATATTTAGCCACACTTTCCGCTTAGGCAAGTTTTATTAAAGAAAACTGGAAATAACTACAAATATAATAAAATCCTATGAGTTACGATACCTCTAAAATATTTAACGTCCTATATATGCGTGCGTTTCTCGGCTCGGCGCGCTAGGTACCGGCAATGCACCATATTGCTGAACCAAAATAGCTGCATTGCACAACTTATTAGCACTACATCTAAGAGCATTGAACTGCAGTCCTAAACTAACCACAGCCGGTCTGTCGCTCAGTACGACTGTTCTAATTACCAGAGAACCACGGGGATAGGGTACCTTTAAAATCCGACGTTTAAAATATTCTTTAGTTAAGCATTTCTTGATAAATTATCATATTTGTACCATGAGTACACTTAACGTCGAAGGTATAATATGTTATATCTTAACATTCATAGTGAAAGTTTTAGAGTCCAGTCGTTTAAAGAACTGTTGTGATTTGTTGCAGTTCTACGCAAAGCGTTCGATGGCTTCGACCACAACCGCTCAGGCAGTATTCCCTGTGACTTCGTCGCTGATATCCTCAGGATGATGGGACAGCCCTTCAACAAGAAGATTCTTGAGGAACTTATCGAAGAAGTTGACGCTGACAGTGAGTATCATGTGTTTAGTTTAGTCGTAGTAGTAGGACATTCAGAATATAGTTCCAATAAGATTTTATTTAAACGGCTTGTCTTATACTAATAAATTATTTCAGAGTCCGGTCGTTTAGAATTCCCTGAGTTCGTAACACTCGCTGCCAAATTCATCGTTGAAGAAGACGCCGAGGCTATGCAGAAGGAACTCCGGGAAGCTTTCAGATTATATGACAAAGAAGGTAGGAATATATCTAAAATCAAATATTAATGTACTTACATAAATTACTATTTAAATTCATTTGTTATAGAAAGTATAAAATAAACATATATTAAGGCATTATTTTTTTGTTTAGGCAACGGCTACATTCCCACATCGAGCTTGCGCGAGATCCTGCGAGAATTGGATGAGCAGCTAACGGACGACGAGCTCGACGGTCTCATACAAGAAATTGACACGGACGGCAGCGGAACAGTGGACTTCGATGGTAATATAAATTAATTTTTTACCTCTAATTTATATTAAAAATACTATATTTTATTTTCATAGAAATATAATATATAATAATCATTGATTATTTATTGTTTCAGAGTTTATGGAGATGATGACTGGGGAATAAATATAATCTAATTATATCATTTTTTTACACTTCGTTATGTTCTAATTTTAAGTTAAATATATTTCATTACTTCAAACTTTCGAGACAAGGTATTATTGCAAATTTTACAAATACAGAAAACCATTTGCGCATTTTGAGCTATTTATGTACCGTACAAAACAATCCCATGCTCTCGTTCAACTGATGTGTGCGGCTGAGATATGTTTAAATCTACTTTATTAATAAACCTTTTACTATTCTAAGTACTGAGTTTGATTTCTACAAATATCTAATCATTTCTATAAATATGATATCAGAACATATGAGAACCAACTGTGAGAAACAACGAGATAGAAATTTTAAATAAAAATCTGGCACCCGAGATATTATTGTAAAAGATTTTCGTAGATAAAAATAATGAATTCACCGTTTTTAAACCGGACGCCAAATTGTCCTAGATAATTTTGATGGCATTAAATACAGAAGTTTGGCTTCACGCCAGTTAAGTAATGGGTCTATTAAAAATATCTTTCCGCTGTTAATAATAAAATGTTCTTAATATTTATATATTATAGTTTAAAATGACATGAAATAAAAATACCTTTGAGTATTATTTATTTATTATTTTATATAATTCTTTGATCGTCGTATAATTTTCATGTTGACATACAAAGCGTCGACAATTATACCGCTAATATACATATATATGTTCTTATTTAGGTATAAGTATATAAGATTTTCATCTTAAAAGTCACATAAAAGTTAAATATACTAAAATGGCTTTGATAATTTTATCGATTAAGTAATAATGAAATAATACAGTTGGACATATTACATTCAAACATAAAATGTTAATTTATATAGCCTTGCTAAACTTTTGATTTGGCAGTTACATCAGATTTATTTGTTTAATAAATATTAAAAAATTGACGTATATGTGAAATATGTATGTATAACTAATTATATATTTCATATAAACGACGAAGAAGAGAGCAATTAAATTAAAATAGAAATATAAAAATTGTCTATACGTGAAAATAATGCAACACTTATTATAATAATATAATATTAATAATGTAAAATACATATAATAATTAATATGGCGACTGCATTATCTAATAATAACAACTCAATTTAAAAAAAATAACTTACTTATCAAGTCTACATAAAACGTAGACTCTTATTAAATAATATAAAGATATTAAAATAACGGGAATGCAGACAAAAATGTTGATGAAAATAGAAAATATTAGCTGTTTTAAAATAAGATTAAATTATAATTTACAGCCTAGATAGTTTTGTTCATAGAGCATGTAAGAATTCGATGAAAAAAAAAACAAAGTATCGTCCGATTTCCTTAACAAATAAGATGAAGAAATTATGTTCAAAATAAGATAAATAGATGTACGTGCACAAAATTATTTCATAGATATTTCTTATATATTTTACATGCTCTTGGCTTTAATTATTTCATCTTATATTATGTCACTTATAGTAATATAAGCACTGATATCTTTATATGTATCACATTTGCAGCGACAACATACACATGACGACTGTATTTACAACTAAATCCAATACATTTTTTCACAAGCAGAATTATTCGTGGAAGTCGTCGACAGCAAACTATATTTAAATCGGATAAAAGTATCAAAATAGATCACTTTCATCTTAATATATGTTTTGATATTAGTAAGAATGGCACAAATCGTTTTTTATACGCATGTACTGTTATTTTCTTTATACTTTGAACGCTTTAGCCTGATTTGATCATTTCAGAAGTTAACGTTCAACTGAAGATACAATAGCATAAAGCACATACACTCAAGCACGCCTTGGATATACGACGACTACGTGAGGTATTCATTTATAAAGACCAAGCACGTTATATCGACGTTAAAATCAATGTCAAAAATAAAACTCATTCATTGGTAACGCGTTTTAAAACTAAGTTTTAAATCGAGTCTTATATTTAGGTTTACACAATATACTAATTACAAAATAAACATAACATATTGTATTACGCTTAGTGGAATTTTTAAATATATACAGCTATAAATTATATTCGTTCGTAACATTAGGATAGGAAGCTCGCACATCCTAGCACGCATCTCCTTAATAATATTTTCAGCGAGTTCCTTTATATGAGACAATATTGAATTGGACTTCATGTCAAAGTATATACATAAATATCTTATAATCGTGTTAGCTTCTTGGCTTTGGTTAGATCTAATATTTGATAAACAACTATCTACACATGAGATCTCAATTTGAACTATGTTAACCAAACGTCTCTGAAGTCATATTCAAAATGTATTATCACACCTGTAGTTGATAGAATGTAATAATACATACAATTAATTAATTCTATATGTTTAAATGGAGTAAACACTCAAAAGTGACTAAAATCAACATAATTTCAGAAATAATGAATGATACACATGCTTTTAGCTCGCTCACATATATGTAAGCCTAGTATAGGCCAAATGTTGAACTATTTTTTTTAAAAGAATCAAAAAAAGTATAGTAGTCATACTTTTTGGCATCACCTTAACTTAAAAAAAAAAAATTAATCTATTTAATATAATCGATATAGGGACTGCAAGCTACAGGCACGAGCATCATATGAAAAACATATAGAAATTATCTATAATTCGTTTTACTTCCTTAATATGAAAGTAGGTATTTTAAAAAATTGATACTTGTAGTAATAACTGTACACAGTCGTACAAAACTCATCCATTAAACATTACATAGGAATGGTTAAATATATTTTATTTATATAAGTATTCAGTTGCTGGTCACTTGCGAGGTATTAGTATGCTACAGGTGGTCTACAATTTGTATAACATTATAACAGAACTTGATAACCTAACTATAAGTAGATTTATGAATACTGTTTATGTAAATAGATCTTCATTCCTAAATTAGTTACGCCATAAGCACAACCCACACGCAGGCCAGAATGGACTTGTCCCACTTACGTACTGTAAAAAATAAGAAGAAATATATATGACATTTAGCAATTTTATAGTATTTTTTCGTATTATTATAGTATAATACATTTTTGCATAGTGACATTTTTTTACAAAAATGAAATTTTAAATGTAAATGTAAGTCTTTAGGAGATTTTTTTAAAGCACATCCTTACCTCGCACTTTAACACTGGCAGGACTGACTAGTATTTATGTTATCGCAAAAATTAATGAAGAATTGGAGGTGGAGGTCGAGAATGACTATTATTTCTTTGAGGTATACCGCTAAATCTAAACAAATCGTCTGTTTTTGCTTTGGCTCCTCGTGATGATCCTTTCTTGTCGCGATGCAACCATGATGGTGGTGGGCCCTCACACCAAGCAGCACGAGCCCAGTTAAGTGGCTCCGCTCCCACTCGAGTACATTCCCTCGCATACGCCCTATATGCAGCACAATGACACCGATAACCTGAACAACTGCAGGCATCAAGGAGACAAGCTTCTTTATAATTGTGGGGATTCACTTTAGCACCACATTTTGCAAATGCATCATGACGATCAAATGCTCGACACAATCGTCGCACTTTCGGTAATTTTGACTGCCTGCATCGAGAAATCCCACCGGGACGTTCTTGTCGTCGAGTGCAAGCGTGATGCCCTCCTACTCGCCATGAAGATCCAAATCTCCAGGTATCACTTAAAAGCTTGCCATCACGTGATCTCATATCGTCTCTAGCGACAGAGTTAAAATTGCCACATAGTCCACAAAGCTTCCCCTTATATGAGCTAGACACGGTCACCTCCAAAAATCCATCGCCATCCCATAACATTTGCACGCCTATTTCGGATTTCAATATAACGGATCCATTACTTCGATTTATGTCGGCTACTCCAACAATATTATGAGGAAGACTAATTCTTTGTCCGTTTACTTTAATTCGCATTCTTTTTCCCATGTTAATTTTTACAGCACCGATGCGGAGGGTTGCAGTACGTGTCCATGATGAATGGGAAGTATTCCTTGCATCATTTGATATTCTTATAGAAAACGTATGATTTTTACAATCCGATACGAGCTGGTACTTGCAAGATCCTTGGAAGCTATAGAATTTTCCATCAAAAGTTTTGTAATGCGGATCGCCAAAAACTGTACATATTCCGTCGATGTCTACACACTTTGGGCAACATTGACCAGATAACTGTCGAAGAGTTTGATCAGGTGGACAGCTTAATGCAGGACAGCGTTCCATAGCACATCGTGGTTCACCTCCATGACATTCGCAAGATTTGCAGGCATCCAACTGCCATGTTTCTCCGTCCTGAAAAAAATAAATAAAACGTTAATAATGACTAATTAAATGTGTATTTATTTTTTATTAATAATTTACTTAATATTAATTAATAAAATAGTACTTTGTAAATAATAATATAATAATTAATAATAATTGATTAATTAATATAATTCAATTAGTTTGTTATACAACATTTTATATTTAAGATATGTATACCTGATAAGTTTTCCCTGCAATTACGCAAGCTGCTTTAGCTTCTTCTACTT
The DNA here is from genome assembly GCA_021202915.1 of Heliconius himera. Taxonomy (NCBI): domain Eukaryota; kingdom Metazoa; phylum Arthropoda; class Insecta; order Lepidoptera; family Nymphalidae; genus Heliconius; species Heliconius himera. The sequence continues at coordinate 111,761 of JAJHJA010000236.1, forward strand.
GCGGACACTCAGGACAGCATTTACCAGGAAGGGGAGGTAAAGCACGGGCTCCGCAGGTTAGCACTGGACAAGTGTGTCGCGTGCATACAGCTGTGCCGTTCATACACTTACAATCTGTGCATGGATCCACTTGAAATGGACTAAGATGGGCATGATATTCCTTTCCAATTATACAAGGTTTCGGTGAGGAAAATCCTGAAACTTGAAAAATAAATCAAATTATAAACTGTAATAAGTATTTTATTTCAGTGATTTAAATTAAATACATTTTAATGCTAGTGTTATTTTGAATTATGTTTTTTCATATTAAATAATAATTATTATTATACATTTTTATATAGATACGTATATGTATACGAGTATACCTTGCCCCATAAATGATTTCGTAACTTTTGGAAGGTGTCAATTTGAACTAGGCTTAGTATTCAATAATGAAAATACTAACATTTTCTATAGATATCTATATTTATCAAAAAAAATACTTTATAAAGGGCAAATACTGATTTTCTCGCTCGGTCTTCTCGACACAATCTGCTCCCGGGGCCTGGTAGCTTTGTTTACGGCTGATACTACGTGCTTAGTAGTTAAATAAAAAATATTTTGGTATTGAATGAGTGATTATGAGTCAGTCGTGGCGCAGGGGCACAAAGTGTGACTGTAAAAACCGACTGGTTGTGGGTTCGATCCCCACCCGAGGAGATGAAATATTTACTTAAATTTATATTTCCATTTCTTCGCTCTGGTGTCGAGGCTAAGCGCGGCGTTGAGTTCTGCCACCCAACACGCAATGCCTCCAGAATTCGGCAGAAAGTGGGACGGGGACGTGACGGAGTATCTTAACACTAGGTTCCCTATGCGTGCGGGATACAGCGTGAAGCTGATTTTTTTTTGAATGATTATAGACTTACTTGGAAGTATTTTGTCTGCTGTAGGATGCAAGCAACGGGGGCAGCATTCACCGGGCGGCGTATACTGTTGGGACTTCACGCAGGGCAGCACGGGACACGCTCGTTTAGTACAAGACAGGGCGCCGCGCATACATCGACAGGACAAACAAGGTTCCTCCGGAATACGCACGTCGCGGCCCTCCCTGACTCGCTGTCCATTGATGACGCACTCTAAAAATTCAAAACAATTGATATGATAAAATATAGAGGCGCTACTTTTTTTACTACTACTCGCCGGCTCTTCTTAGCAGAACTGCCTTCCGAACGGTGGTAGCTTTTTTGTTTATATGTTCATTCGGCGATTCAAAAGTGTTTATATTAGTCTATTTGAATAAAGAATATTTTGAATTTGAATTTATTAATATAACAACGTTGTAACTTCTATATATATATTTTTAAAGAAATCAAAATTTTTGTTGTAAGTTAGTATATATTTTAATTATTTTTTGAATAAAGCTATAACAGAAATTTAATCATTTATTCGCGTTGCGCGTCACATTTATGATATAGATGAATCCTAATTTAAAAAAAAAGCTTAACAAATAAAACAAAGAAAAATTACATCAATATAATTTGTAACAATCGTGCGATGAAACAATTAGTTTTTAATGAATGAGAAGAAGGGAAGAAGAAAATGGGCCGCACACGAAGAACCCTCGAGTCCGTTTGACCCACAAGCTATATCAAGCTCTACATAACTAGAAATACATATATATTTCTTCGGTTTATTCGGTTTTGAATGTAGGTAACAATGATTTTTAAAGATACGAATTTTGTTATATTATTTATATACATGAATTTAAAGAAATAGATGTATTCTGTTTTTGAACATTTTAAAAGTGTTATTCCACACTTAGGACAACAAAATACTTATTAATTTAAAAAAAAAATTAAATTAGCTTCACGCTGTATCCCGCACACAGCAGGGTAGGCAGAGGGAACCTAGTGTTAAGACACTCCGTTCCCCACTTTCTGCCGAATTTTGGAGGCATTGCGTGTTGAGTGGCAGAACTCAACGCCGCGCTTAACCTCGACACCAGAGCGAAGAAATGGAAATATAAATTTAAGTAAATATTTCATCTCCTCGAGTGGGGATCGAACCCACAACCAGTCGGTTTTACAGTCACACCTCGTGCCACTGCGCCACCACTGGCCTCATATAACGTATAAAAATTTGAACGTAGCGGGATTTGAACCCATGCTCCTTCGAAACCGTCCAAACGCTCTGACCAACTAAACCATACGTCCTACTTGGACGGTTTCCAAAGAAGCGCGGGTTCAAATTTTGTACTTTTTTTAATAAGTAGATGTATTCTAATATATGTTTTGAATAATGATTAACATGAATTTTATAAATAACTTATGTAAAAAAAAGTGTTATAACAAATAGAGTCAGTTATCTGCAAAACGTCTCGTTGTCTTTTTATAAATACACAATTAAAAGTAACTCAGTACTTCGTTTAACTCAGACGATGTCTGAGTGTTTGTTTATATTATTGCATTGTTTTGCCTGTTTACATTCATAAAGTCTTGCCTTTTGCTTGTAGACATTAATTCATTTTCATAAGGAATCGGCCCATCTTCGTTCACAGCTGGATGTAGAAAGTTAAAAAATAAATACATAAAAATGTAAATATTAGAATTCACTAATTAATTTCAATATTTATAGTACGTGGCTGTAATATCGTGAGTATTTTTCATGTGATAGATTTAGAACAATATAACGAAAAAATCTCAGCTTCAGTTTGCCCTAAATCAATGTTATATTGCTATAATTGTAAATGATGAAAGCCTGCATAGCTCTTAATTGAGAACATGTAATCGCAACAGTTTTTGCTTTTTTTCTTATTTTCAACTTCACGCTGTATTCCGCACACAGCATAGTAGGCCAGATATATTAAATCCTCCGTTCCCCATTCTTTGCTGAATTCTGGAGGCATTATGTGTTGAGGAGCGGAACTCAAAGCCACGCTTTGCTTCGATACCAAAGCGCAATATTACATATTTCATTTCCTCAAGTGGGAATCGAAACCACAACCTGTAGTATTTACAGGCACACGTTTGCGCCCCTACGCCAAGACAAGCTTGGTTTTTGCGTTTTACTCTTGTAAAGTTACATAAAACATCTTTTTAATTAATTCAGCTGAATGCTATTTAATTTCTTTTCAAAATAAGAAAAAAAATATACAACGATGGGTTCATATTGATATGACTCGTTAATCGACTAACAGAAATCATGAATGAATCGAACATTGAACATTTTTTTGTCTGACATTGTACGCGATTGTAATTTTAAATTCTCAATAAGTAATTGGACACAATATGCAACCACGAGTTAAACGACAATTGGAGAGCCATACCACGCATTCTGATGAAGAGATGTAGATTATAACAATTAAAATGAACGTTTCTTAGCACTTTTTTAAATTTTACTTATATAATCATAAAGTATTCTATACACGCAACACGTGTGTATCACAACTAATTATTTTAATTCCTCGGGCCGTCGTCGCAGACATGGCCAATAACAACGATAGCACTGGAAACGCTTTGAGAATTTAGATGAGTGAGCTTTTGTTTATATTGAAAAAGGTCTGTGAAGCTTTAGAATTTCCAACAATGACACAGAATACTTACATAAAGTTCTGCTCAGAATTTTTATGTAAATCGCTGACTAAATGGATTGGTATTTATGTATTATCACAAATGTTACCAAATATTTATTTGCCTTTTCTTTGCCATTTTATATATTCTCTTTTCTATTTAGTACAAGAATATATGAAAAAAAAGTTCTGTAAGCAACTTTTATAATATGTACGAGCACATATATTTCGTAGTACACAAAAGCCAGTATAACTACATAACAGCCATAATTACACATTATATATCTACAGTGATTCAAAGGCTACAATGTATATAGACGCTATTTCGTCCCGTCCCAAATAAAAAAAAAGAAACTTCTGCGCCTGATAAGGCTGTAATTGAAAAGAAATAAAATATAAAAGAAGCAAAAAGCCTAATGCACCGTTGAGATCGTAAAACAAACAAACACTGGGCACACCTCGACGTTCCCGCAGCCACACGGACGTCGGCCGCTTTGAGCAACAGACAAAAACCCACCCGTCTTTACCTTTTAAGTAGGTTGTTAACTTTTTGATTTATGGTCAATAATAGAGATGCAAACGCCGTGGGAGACTTCCCAGCCATTAGAGATACCTTTATATATATACATACATATGTCTATATATGTACATCATTTTAAGGAACCCCCGTGAACATAATAAGATCTCATTTTGTTTAAAACAAAAGTATTCTTTGTTATACGAACTTCTTATTAGTTTATTCGTATGAGATGAGCAAATATTTTACATTATGGGTGGTCTACTTTAAGTAATCATTTTCAACGACTACAAAATTTCATTAGTATGTTCTTTATATATACCTTAACATGCAAATGGAGGATATATACGAATACTGTGTATGACAGACAGCATTTAGAATTTTGACATTTATTTAAAATATATACATTTTAAACCAATATACCGTGTTAAATTAAAATAAATTCAATACTCTGATAATATGTTACTAAGCTGCACAAAGATGTAATGATTTATCCATAACAGTATACCAACATAAGAAATCCATTTGAGTTTTTATTAAAAAAAGAACAAATCAATAAGTCAGTCCCTCGCCTTAACAGTCATCGAAGTGATATGTATGGAGTTGAGAGGGACGAATTATTATGGCAGAGTAGTCCATTGTCTACAGATACTCAGAGCTACTGCGCAACGTCTTGTGTGTTATGCTATTGTCAACCTCGGCGTGTGGGCGAGCTGTGGCCACCTCGGAACACACGGACACGGCAAGGACGTTAAATACTATGAAATTTATTATAAACACTCACACTCACTTGTACTATTATAAAAGATATACGAGTGCTTGTACTAAAACATCAACAGCCAATACAAACAGTACGCAATACCTTAAGTACTAAGAATAAAAACATAAAATAATTTTATAATTAAAGAGAACCGACCTCCGAGGATCCTACGAATATTCTCGACCAGCCCATTGGGTAATGAATAAAATATACTGGCAATAAAACGATAGGTTGGAATGCGTCGGCCATTTTCAAAAGCCATTTTGTGCCGTCATCTCGAAAATTACTATTATTCAATTAAGAATTAATAAACTTGTTAAAGTTTAGAAGCGGACGTAAATTGCTCGATTTTTGGTTTTATTAAGTTCGCGTGTCGGCTTGTGTTTGTTTTTGAATGAGATTATAGGTGTTTTTTTGCAGAGCGGGCGTCTGGGTGGGCGCACTCCGAGACAAGGCTGCGCCAGCGCCGCTCGGCAATTATAGTCGTTGATCACCACATATCTGGGTAGTAGTGGTGGGAAAACTCAGCGTGAAATAGGGAATGCATTCTTTTAAAGCTATTATATTTATTTATTTCTTATGTTCAGAGAACATGACTGTGCTACATATAAATTAATAAACTTTATTGAAAAATCTACGAAAGGAAAACATGTAAATGTGGTAAAAATGTATAAGCAAGCTGATTTTTTCACCTGCATTTTTAATGGTTTAATTATTAAAACTGTTTAAATTTGTATAAAGTTTCATCAGAATTCATCCATTTCATTTGCTAATTTTCATTTATTTTCAAAATTAAATTTAGTTAGCTTTGATACTTCAATGTATATTCACTGGTATAAAATGAAATAATAAAACAGAAATATTAACCTTCACAAACTGGACAATTGTAGTGCGTATGCCTTTGATGTTTGGGCCTGTCGCACGGCGCGTAGCATTCTGGTCGTGATATGGTGACGACGCCGGCCTCGCAGCGCAGCAGTCGCCCGTCTTCGTTCCATTCAGTATGGGAGAGGTATTCGGTACCATTGTACCAGCATCCTTTACAGCGTGCACAGCAACCCTCACGAGGCATGATCACCGCACAGTCATCCATCAAACTGCACTCTTCTGCACCTTTCCGACATTCTACAAAGCCGTTCTGGAAGAAATTATGTCGGAAATTAGAAATAATTAATATTTTATTTCGCTTCACGCTGTATCCCGCGCACACAGCAGAGTAGGCAGAGGGAACCTAGTGTTAAGACACTCCGTTTCCCACTTTCTGCCGAATTCTGGAGGCATTGCGTGTTGAGTGGCAGAACTCAACGCCGCGCTTAACGTCTACACAAGAGCGAAGAAATGGAAATATAAATTTAAGTAAATATTTCATCTCCTCGAGTGGGGATCGAACCCACAACCAGTCGGTTTTATAGTCACACCTCGTGCCGCTGCACCACAACTGGCTTATTTAAAATTATATTTTAAATTCTTTAATAAAATAAATAAAAATTAAATTTTTCAGCGTGAAATACGTTTATATACATGAGGCGAATCGAAGCGAACTTCTACTACCGACAATTCAATATTATATTCAAATAGGTATGTAGTTATGCAAAATGAATAAAAACAATAAATTTAACATTTACGACTAGGTACTTTGTTTTTTATTACTGAATATTTATATTTGTACATGGTGTTGAATTTTTTGAGCGTTACATAATGTGCAAATAATTTTATATTTAACGATTGTATGAGTAGATATATAAAATAATCTAGGTTTACGTGTGAATTTTTAAGGGCAACACACATAATATTTACTATTACATAATTTGTTATAATATTAAAAATATATTTGTAATTTTTAATAATATAACATAATTGAAATTACCCAATAATTCATAAACAACATTTCTAAAAAAAAAAATGATTTGTAATAAGTTATATTGTATCTTTAAAAAATAAACGTATGTCTATATAAACACTGTTCTAAGAATATATTATTATATTTCCAAGGAAAAAAATTCTCACCAACATCACTTTTGGTTGGCCAGTTCAAATATTAGCAAAATTAAATATTTACACAAATCTATATAGATATATATATACATCAAAATTTTTAACACCAAACATCGTGTCCTAATTAGTATGTGTCCATGGCCCTGGCTTGTAATAGCCTCGACTGTAGCCAGTAACGCGCATACTGGTGGTACGTGACGATATGACGACAGTCCTAAAACACACCATAAACGGCCGCTTTAATCTGACCTCCATAAGTTCGCTTGCCAAGTCTGAATCGAGAGCGTGGCTAGTCTGTCGGATTGTTATTGATAGTCTGTTTTTCGCACACATTTTTTTTTTATATTGTTTAAAATTATTTGTTTTCATTTTTTTTTGTATAATTATTAGGGCTTCGTGTCCTACATGGAAGGAAAAGAGCTAGTTTTAATGCACTCCCTTTTCTATTTTTCCCGACTGCTAAGGAAGGGTTATGTTTTTCGCGCGTATCTTGTATGTATGTAATATTCTTTATTACCTCGTATCTCCAGAACCGCAGAACGGATTTACATATTTGAGGTATCGTTAGATTTGTATTACCCGCCCAAGTGTTCTTAGATAGGTGACGTTAATAAAAAATAATCATGGCGGCTGTGGTACGCCATTGGACTTAGTGAAAAGAAAAAAAATCGTTTCGAATACTACAATATGGGTATCAAATTCAAGAGCTTAATTTCAGGATTTCAAAAAGGTATATCATAATTATCATTACTATAATAAATTCTAACAAAAAAATGAAAAATAAAAAAATATTTGTAAAAACAAAAACCCCGACTGCATCAAACTAAAAAGAAAATAAACAAGCCTAATAGATTATTAGGATTAACAGGCGGGACCTATAAGTAATTCGTCAATCAATAAAATCTTTACCAGGAACCCCGCATAATTTAAAGAGGTCCCGACTGTTAATCCTAATAATCTATTAGGCTTGTTTATTTTCTTTTTAGTTTGATGCAGTCGGGGTTTTTGTTTTTACAAATATTTTTTTACTTATATATACAATGGTGTATTATTAATTACCTAGTGAATAATAGACTTGGAGACCATCTGGGCGTAGGAGCACAAGTTTGTGACTGTGCGATGGTTGTGCATTCGATAACTAAAATAAAAAAAAAAAAAAGAGGCCGGTCGTGGCGCAGCGGCACGAGGTGTGACTGCAAAACCGACTGGTTGTGGGTTCGATCCCCACTCGAGGAGATGAAATATTTACTTAAATTTATATTTCCATTTCTTCGCTCTGGTGTCGAGGTTAAGCGCGGCGTTGAGTTCTGCCACTCAACACGCAATGCCTCCAGAATTCGGCAGAAAGTGGGAAACGGAGTGTTTCAACACTAGGTTCCCTCTGCCTACCCTGCTGTGTGCGGGATACAGCGTGATAACTACTCGGGTTATGTATAAATATTTATTAATATTGTCATTTATTTGCTTTGGGATTTTATTTTCTTTGCAAAAGTAGGGCGTTAAGTACTGCCGCTCAAGACACAATGTCTCCAAAATTCGGCAGTAAGTGGGGAACGAAGTGTCAATCTAGATCTGCCTACTGTTCTATATGCGGGATACAGCGTGAAGCTGAAAAAAAGGATGACATACAATTGATTGTGTACGTATACGTGTATCATAACGACAATCAAGGATACTATTAATATGTTTAGTAAAAGTCAATATATGAACTGAACATTACTTATCTTACTCTATTCTTACCCTACGTAAAGTATTCTTAAAAAAATAACTCTAGATAAAACCCAAGTCATCCTAACAACTTTAAATTATTATTATAATTATTATTATTATAATGACATGTTGAGACGCTGTCTGCAAATTCGTCGTTTTGACGCAACTAATAAATTTATTGTTAATATGTACTAAGTATAAATATGTACTAGAGCATTGTTTTTTTTTTCAGTTGCCTTGCGCCATAGACATTGGTCGTTTGTGCCTTTCTGCGTTTTCCTTGATGAAGTTTTTGTTTTTTAAATTGACATCATATGCAAGTACTAAGATAATATATAGTAATAATAATAGAGTGCAAGTATTAAGATAAAAATTGACTACCTTGATAAATACATTTTTTTTGTAATTTGCAGATATTTACAACATATTATAGTTTGAGGCCAGTCGTGGCGCAGGGGCAGAAATGTACACAATAATAATACACGCGACTGGTTTTGGTTTCGATCCCCACACGACGAAATGAAAAAATATTTAAAAAAAATATAATTTTATTTCTTCGCTCTGGTATCAAATCGACACGCAATAACGACATGCAATGTAAGATGTACATATTACCTTTATGCTTTTACAGACACACCTCTGTTTCTATTTTTATAAATTAGTGCAAGTCATCTGTTCTGTTTTATGTGCGGTACATTATAATAAATAATGAGTGGTCGACAGATTTAAGTACAATTATTTTTAGACAACGTAAATATTCTTCTAATAGATCCTCACTTCAAAGAGCCGCTGTAGAAATTCGGTTAAAGTAATGAAAAGGAATAAACATAAAGGTATTTAGCTTTTAGTGACCTAGTAAATTTAATGTTCCACAAAAAAAATACATGCAAACTAAAATAAATTGTAATAAATTAGTTTTCGTAAATAAGTATCTAGATATAGATTATATTTTAATGGGATTTGTTAATCTACCTAACCTTATTATTCGATAAAGTACATTTAGATTTGATCTGATCATAAAATGCTAAGAATTTATCAGCAGCTTGTTCACTTTGCCTTGAAAACACCTACGTTTAGTTCGAACGAGATCACCAACGTAATTTGGTAATATAACCCCAAAAATAAAGGTTTTACAAGAACGAAAGACTTCACAAATATGAAAAAAGGAAGCTAAATAGATGCGAACATTTGTCAAATATACTAAATTAAAAACATTACAAACTTGATAACTGATCTCAATAAGAACTACTAATTTTCTAGTGACAATTTCGTATTCATCCATCATTTTCGTAAGTGTAATATTTTTTAAGATCAAAAAGATACTGGATGACTGATACGCTTGCTGACCATGTTATAATAGATTATAAAAAAAGTATTTACTTTGGTATGTAAGCTTTGTTAGGTAAGTAAATAATGTTAGACTATATATGAATAATTAAGAGGCCGGTCGTGGCGCAGCGGCACGAGGTGTGACTGCAAAACCGACTGGTTGTGGGTTCGATCCCCACTCGAGGAGATGAAATATTTACTTAAATTTATATTTCCATTTCTTCGCTCTGGTGTCGAGGTTAAGCGCGGCGTTGAATTCTGCCACTCAACACGCAATGCCTCCAGAATTCGGCAGAAAGTGGGGAACCGAGTATCTTAACACTAGGTTCCCTCTGCCTACCCTGCTGTGTGCGGGATACAGCGTGAAGCTGATTTGATTTTATGAATAATTAACTATGAGGCCAGCCGGGGCGCAGGGGCACAAAGTGTGACTGTAAATGCGACTGGATGTAGATTCGATCCCCACTCGAGAAAATGAAATATTTATTTAAATGTATATTTCCATTTACTTCGCTCTTGTGTCGAAGCAAAGTGCGACGTTGAGTTCCGCCACTTAACGCGCTATGCCTCGAGAATTCGAAGTTGGGAACGGGGTAACTTAACACTAGGTTCCCTCTGCCTACCCAGCAGTGTGCGGGATTCAGCGTGAGGGATTCAGCGTGAAGCTGAATTTTACATAAAATAATAAAAACATACATTTATGCATATATGAATGCTATCAGCTTGTCTCACTGTCTACGGAATTTACGTTGTCTACTCGTTACATTTACAACAATGTTTATGTCGTATTGATTTGTCATAATAAGATTATGTCCTGTCCCCTATATAAAATTATATAGAAAACTAAACACAAATATTCAATGTTTGTGAAAGTATTTGTTTAGTTTTCTATGTCATTTTTAATGTAATTATATTAAGTATAACCTCTATGTTTATATCGTGTGTTTACTGTTTTGTTATAAGTGATTGCAATACTTTAACCAGATCTTTCTTTTAAACATGTATTCTTCTATAATTGTGAAATTTTATCACTTTTTTACCGAATATAATTAACGCTCGAAACGCCATAATTAAATAACTGAACTGGCCTGATAATGCTGAATAGAAGATTATTATAGATTATTTAATTTGCTGTGATCGCTTAGAGATAATGAAATGATTATGTTTTTTATATATTATCTGTATATATTTATCTGTATATATATATTTTTATATATTATCTGTATTTATAATAATAGGTCGGGGCAAAAGTATTTTCGTATTTTGAATGTATTATTAGAAATCAAACCTCTTTGGCTGTACTGATTGTATCTGGATGGTTTTAATACCATTAAATGTGACATTCTGAAGATGCAATAAATAAAAAAACTAGTTCCTGCCATTTTCCAATTGTTTTTCAAGAAAGCAAATTGAACGTATGTGACGAAGAAATTCGGTACATTTTAAAGATAAAAATGCGACGAACGCCGCCATTTGTGCGCTTTAGGGTCCTAATGCGGTATGAATAATAGTAGCGCAAATATGGTTCAAGTCTGGAAATTTTAGTGTTGAAAGATGAGGTTCGCTCTGGACGCCCTGTCACAGATAAAATCAGTGCCATCTTTGAGAAAGTGGAGCAAGATCGACTTATTCGTAGCTACAACATTGCTGAAGAACTGGATGTTGATCATAAAACAGTTTTATGTCATTTACGAAAGTCTGGGTACAAGAAAAAACTTGACGTTTGGGTACCACATGATCTCACTGAGAGAAACCTAATGTAACGTGTTTCCATATGCGATTCTTTGTGTGCGATTCTTTCATTTCTTAAACAGTTGCTTACGGGTGACGAAAAATGAGTGACTACGATAAGAGTATGCGAAAAAGATCATGATCGAACCATGACAAGCCCCACAGACCGTGGCAAAGCCTGGCCTGACTCGGAACAACGTGGTATGGTAAAATTGGAAAGGAATCGTCCACTATGAGCTTTTGCCACTGTTTAAAACTATCGATTCTGACCTCTACTGTCAGCAAGTGATACAGTAAAAAAACTACTGAGAAAAACCGGCCGGAGCTGGTGACTAGGAAGAGTAGGAAGGGCGTGGTGTTCCACCATGACAACGCCAGACTGCACTCATCTATAGCCACGCAGAAAAAATTGAGACAGCTTGGCTGGGATGTGTTCATGCTTCCTTCGTATAGTCCTGACCTTGCTCCATCAGTTAACTTGTTTCGGTCATTGCAGAACTCTTTAGCAGAAGCATAAAGCTAACCTCAAAAGAACACTGTGAACACTATCTGTCAGATTTTTTTAATCAGGAATCTCAAAATTTCTACAGGAATGGCACTACCCATAAGATGGCAACACATCATCGATCAAAACGGCACATACATATTACAAACTAGCAGCTCGCCCACGGCTTCGCCCGTTTAAAATACATGATTATTGATTTAATATGCACAATTGATTGACAACTATAATGACTTCTAATATGATTTTTTTACGACATTATCGTCAAAGAATTTTTGATTGTTTAAAATAAAAAAATACGACCATTGTTGATATTTGATATTTATAAAATATACATAAAGCTAATTATTTATTACACGTATATATTTTTGTAATTTTATGTTCTTTTTACCTATATAATATACTCTGTTAAATGTGCTGATGTCAGTGAATAATTTAATTTACTCATTCAGAAACTGCCTTAAATGTTAAATTATTGATTTGAAGGATTCATAATATTCTTTATAAAATAACTGTAATAATTGCATATTAACTCCTGTACAGTTTTTAAATTAGTTACATATATTATATGAACGAACCAACCAAAAAATCTTTGTATTTACTTGATATTTCTTTCAAGATCGTTCTTTATCTCTGTGTTGAATTAATTACGACTTAAACTTAACTGTTATGATAAATGAAGGTAATCTCCACTAACAATTCAATTTTGTTTACTTTATTGTATAAAATATTATATAATAGTGCTTCAAAAATATATATTTTTATCAACAATCATATAACCCAGACGTTTCGAACGTCATTCTTTAGCCAGGGTCATACCAGCGCGATTTCTATATAACATTCGCTGGCAAGCTAATGCCTTGAGTTCATTCAAATGACGATAACTTTTTTTAATGAACCGATTTTGATGAACCAAACTTTAGAACCTAAATTGAGTTAAAACAAAGCAATTGGTGAAATTTTCAAGTAAATCGGTTCAGTAGTTTCAGAGAAAAATGCGGACAACAATATGTCGACAGACAGACAGACAGACAGACAGACAGACAAGAAATTCAAAAAATATCTTTTTGCTTTCTATTAGTCTTTTTAAGTGTCCCTCTATCCATTTCAGTCAAAATTACTAAATGTACAGACAAAATATTTTTACTGTCTTATTATATTTAGAGATAAATAAAAAAATATACATCAAAAAAATATTTTCCTTTGTATGAACAATATGAAAATACTTTTGACCCGATAATCGTGCTGGATCGGTGTCTGTACATGGAAGATAGATATTATTTATTTTTGTCTGCTTATACGTTTGTTCACGCTAATCTTAAAAATGGTTTAACCGATTTAATTGGAGTTTTCACTATTGACAAGCTTCCCTTAACATTTTAGTGTTTGTTTTATTTCAATTGGTTTTTAAACAAAATTTATGTAGTTTTAAAGAATGTTGTTCGACATAATTGTTATAAATAACTGTTTTAAAAAATTACCTTACGACATAGCTATAGATATTGTTTTTAAAATATTATTATTATTATAATTAGAGAATAAAAGTTAATATTATAATTTTTTAAACTAATATATAATAAAAAACATAAAAACATAATTTTTAAAAATTGTTTAAATATGTAAAAAATAACCCATTCTAAGAATAAAACGTCATTATTTTATTCCATTTAGAAGCTAATCCTACTTATATTATTAACTTTATGAGAATCAATGGATATTTATTCCTCTGTCACGCAAAAACTATGGAGTAAATGTTTATGATATTTGCATTTATTCAAGCTTTAATAAGCTTATATTTAAAAAATCCATTATATTATATTTGATAATATAATGGATATGTCATTTGTAGATATCCAAAAATGCAATAGAACTATGATCAGGATTTATGCAAATTTCTTAAATTAAAAAATGGACTACATCATTTCCTGTATTCACTAACTGATTTTTTAGTCTTAAATAAAATCCGCACGCTCATTCTTCATTATATTTTTCTATTATAAAATCTATAGTACTAACTTTTGTACTTAAAAAAAAAAGTTTAAATCTAAAACATATTACGTTAATCCCGAAACAATTATTAGACCATACGGGAAAATATATCAATACAAAAATGGCGAAATATAGATTAACTCCATTTATGTCATTACAGCGTAATGACTATGTTATTATCTGTATATAGATATGTCAGCTTCACTCTTTATTTCGCACACAGCAGAGTAAGCAGAGGGAACCTAGTGTTAAGACACTTCGTTCTTCAATTTCCACCGAATTCTGGAGGCATTGTATGGTGAGTGGTGGAACTGAACGCCGGGCTTTGCCTCGACACCAGAGTGAAAAATATTTCATTTTCTCAAGTGGGGATAAGACCCACAACCAGTCGTCTTTGTAGGTACACTTTGTGTTCCTGCGCCAGGACTGGCCTGACATATGGCCTCACATATACAGGAATGTATAATATATTAACTGTATGTATCTATAGAAATAATCAAAATAATTTGGGAACGCTGGCTGGTTTTTTACCTAAAAGTTTATTTTGATAATGTACATATAATTATATTTTGACATATATTATTAATTTAAAACCTATAACATAAGCCAGTAATGTATTGTTATAATATATACGTACATTTCCTACGTTTTATATTTATATTCATTAAATATCGGTACAACAGCAGATATGCCACATCCCGTATCATATAAACGACCAAAATTCGTCACTTCCGAATCTACGTAATTAATTATGTTGTAAATTATATTATCATTGTAACACCATTATTACCCTGAACTTAGGTCTTAAGTATATATATTATTATATAAAATTTGAGAAATTGCAATACGCCTTAAATGATAAAAATAAATATTTGTGTTGTATGTTGAGCTCCGCCACTCAACACGCAATATCTCAAAAAATTGGGCAGAGAGTAGGTAATGGAGTGTTTTAACGCTAGGTTCCCTCTGCCTATCCTGCTATATGCTTGAATTGTGTGTGTATGTGTGTGTGTGTGTGTGTGATACCAATAAAAATAACATACAAGTTTAGTTTCCAAATAGCATTATAATTATCGTTATTTACGTGTCACCTGCGAAAAAATCACGCTGCTGTGAATAAATCGTAGACGTTAACATAATATTCGTTTTAAAAGGTACTTTATGTGCCAATTTACATAATAGATTCAAACGACGCACAGACTGCTGGGGGACAAGCGCTAGTGATTTAGCAAAGAATTTTTCTTTATAAGGTTTTCTGATTTTTAATTGACCTAATTGATATGTAATTTTTTGCAGTTTCTTGATATAAATAATTATATTTTACCTAATAGAATGTTATAATCACTACTTGGTCAGAATATATTATACATATATTGCGTTTTATTATTAAATTATAATACATTAACTATTTACCTTCGTGGACTTTAAATATGTAATATGTATGTTGATAAATAAATGATCAAAAATCGCAAAAACTAGGTCTTAGTTTTAATGATTTTACATAAAAATGATTACATAATACAAATATCTTAATGACTGATATTGTAACATTAATTAATGACGATACGTATTGGGGAAGAAGGATTCATCTCTATGCGATATCACGACAAGTCAACTAAGAATAGATAGCTAAATATATTTACTTCGAAATAATTTCGTCTAAAAACATGCATATTAGTGTTAGGTTTTGAAAAAAAGAGGGTTGTTGATAAATAAATAATGGTATAAAATCGACCAGTGTTAGGTCTTGGAAAAATAAAGAGGGTAGTTAATAAATAAATAATGTATAAAAGCGGTACACATCGTATTGGAGGGGCTTATTCCTGAAACGGCATCGAGGCTAGATATAGTACCACTGGTGAAGAAATACATTGGAGGAGTTCATAAGATAATGTGAGTTTTATTATTTTATTATATTTCAGAAGTGGGTATGTAACTCTGTAAAAATATTTGCATATTTTTTCTATTCTTTGAGTTTTACTTGCATTTTATATTTGCTGCAAATGTAATCGTGATTCGTGAAATGTTTGGTCAGGGCCACTCTCTGATAATGTGACACGTAGAATGATTATATATTGATATAATTTTAATAAAAGAATAAACAATTTGAAATTTTAAAGTAACTTAGCCTGTGAGACGCGTGGTTAGGGCTACTCTCTGACCGTGTAACGCAGGTTAGGCAGAGATTGTTTTGTAAATATCGCGTAATTTTTATATGCCCAATTTTGTTGAAATACCTGCGGATATATATTACTAATCAAAAATATTAAAATATTAAATGATTTGAATAAATCTATTTTAATGTACCCTCGAGTAAAAATTATATCGATTTGCAAATTTGATAAATTCATTTATCATGGCGGTATTTATTTTTTGTGTAGTCTACCCAACATTAAAGCATTTCAAAACTAATATTCAATATTTCACTGATACGTGTTATTTTGTATTTATGGTCAAAACGCAACGAGATCGATGTCTGATGTCACCGGAACGCCGTGAGCTGTCGCCGCCGGGTGCTGTCACCGTCGGGAGCTGTCGTGGCCGTGAGCTGTCGCGGCCGGGTGCTGTGGCGGCCGGGAGCTGACGCAGCCAGATGCTGTCGCCGTCGGGTGCTGTCACCGCCGGGAGCTGGAGCAGCCGGATGCTGTCGCCGTCTGGTGCCGTCGCCGTCTGGTGGTGTCGCCGCCGGGAGCTGTCGCGGCCGGGAGCTGTCGCGGCCGGATGCTGTCACCGTCGGGAGCTGTCGCGGCCGGGAGCTGTCGCGGCCGGGAGCTGTCGCAGCCGGATGCTGTCGCCGTCGGGAGCTGTCGCGGCCGGGTGCTGTCGCGGCAGGGAACTATTGCGGCCGGTCGCAAGCCAACGTGCGTTGCCAAGTCCTGCGCGGGCCGCCACCGAAGCAGCAATTATCGTAAAAGAGATCGTGGGGATCCATCACCGTGAAAAGGGAAAAGGTCAGAAAGTATAACAATCACTTCTCAAAATATTTTACAAATTTTGAATTTTTCGCCAGTAAGCTTAGCAACTACACTATCTAGTAACCAAAAATATTGTATCAAAACGGTTTATGAATATTAAATTTGAGTACATTTCCATCTGAATAAAGTCATAAAATTATGGTAAGGAATACAAGATATTTTTAAATAAAATTTAAACATAATGAGTCCCTAGAAGTATATTATTATGAAAAAAAAATGAAAAAAAGATTTGACTGTTGAATATATGATTTAAATGACAAAACTACAAGATCTAGTTCAAACGCGTTGAGATATTCTGAGCCTGACCAATTATTGCAATATCTTATGACTTGTAAAGACGAAACAAACAATTATTTTTTTAACGAATAATTCATCATTCTATTTTGAACATGCATAGTTACGTATACAGTTTCTAAAGTTTACGATTAAAATCTCAAAAAAGCATTGATAATTCTAGCTTGCTACAAAATAATACATTCTGTTTAAACTATAAACAGAACGAGTAATTCGTTTCTCAAATATCAGAAATCCCTTATTTAATGCAAAATTTGTAATTATATAAGTTAAACAACTGAAAATAATGCTAATGCTAATAGTGCTAATGTCGAAGTATATGAGAGTGCTAAAGAACTTCTTAGTTAATAGTTAGTAGTGATAGTACTTGGTTTACTAAGATTTATGACACTACTAATGAGCTTCTGTCTTTACATACGGTTCAGTTACTTTGCGAGTAGTGAAGATCATGTAATAGGGAAATCTGGACATCAAATAAGTGTAGTCGGTTGTGTATACTAAATTCAAAATAACATTGTCGATATTTCTAAATCTCCGCACGTGACATTAGTGTTCTATGAGAGAATATATTAAGCTATCTAGCTTTTCTTGAATTTTAGCAATTTCACCTTAAACGAATAAAGACAATAAAAGAAAATGCAGAAATGGTGGTTGTTTAATATTTTTCTAAGTAACTAGTATAGTCGTTATTTTACCTCTACTATAAAATAATTAGGGTGTACAAACGTAACAAAAATTTAAATAGATCTCATATAGAAAGGGAACAGTTCAAGAACATGAATGTTCATTAGAAAAATTCAAGGTTTATTTTCATGGACGTGTTTATAAAAATAATAAGTTTGTATATTTTTTTTACGCTCAATATTTACGAAACAAAAATTAATAACGAAACTAAATAGTTTCGAATCAATATCCTAAAATTATGATAGTAAATAAAGACAATTGGTTACAGCCTTTTAAGGCGACTGTGACTCTAACAGAATCTGTGACATACTTATAACTGACTTATTTAATAATGGACTAAATTGTACAAAAGCTTTAATCTGTAATATTCTAATGTTTATTTTTACGACATTATAACTTCTATAAGAATTTTTGATTGTTTCGAACTAAAAATATGACCAATGCTGATATTTGATATTCATAAAATATACATAAAGGTAATTATTTATTATATGTATATACTTTTGTAACATTACGTTCTTTTTACCTATATTATGTTTTTAAAGCTCTGTTAAATGTGCTGATGTCACTTAATAATTTAATGTACTGCTTCAGAAACAGCCTTAAATGTAAAATTATTAATTTGGGTAAGGATTCATAATATTCTTTGTAGTTATTACAGAGTACACGTAGAAGGGATGTTTTTAGGCATTTTTATATAGATTTATTTCAAACGAACGAACGAACCAAAAAAAATATATGTATTTGCTTGATATCTTTTTGAAGATCAAATCATTCTTTATCTCTGTGTTGAATTAATTACGATTTCAATTTAACTGTTATGATTTATGAACGTATTCTCCACTAACAATTCAATTTAGTTTACTTTATTGTATAAAATATTGTATAATAGTGCTTCAAATTTATTTATTTTTATCAACAGTCATACAATCAAGACGTTTCGAATGTAATTTTTTTTTAGCCAGGAATCTTACCAGCGCGATTGCTATATTGCTATTGCGAACGTTAGTTTGCAGGCAAACTAATGCCTTGAGTTCATTCAAATGACTAAACTAAACTTTAGTAGTTAAGTCGAGTTAAAACAAAGCAATTGGTGAAACTTTTAAGTAAATCGGTTCAGTACTTTCAGAGAAAAATTGTGGACATAAATATATCGACAGATTCAAAAAAATTTTTGCTTTCTATTATTCTTTTTAAATGTCCCTCTATACATTTCAGTCAAAATTACTAAATATATAGACAAAATATTTTTACTGTCTTATTATATATAGTGATATAAGTATATAAATGGTAATCAAAATAAATTGCGGTGGGTAGTATATAATCTATACTAATTCCTTAAAATGGCGATATTTATAAAGAGTTCTAGCTTGTACAGAGGGTGCATATTATATATAAAGCTGTTTATATCCAATTTCTATTCTACTATATTGACCACTTGAAACCATTTCTTAAAAAAAGAGAGAAGAATCAGATGTTAAGTATACGTTCACAGAAAACTATTTCATTAGACTTAGTTGAGGGTGTGACTGGATCAAAATCATTATGGAGCTACTTTGAAATTTTAAATAATTGTCAAAATTTTTTTTTATATTTTTTTGTTTTTATAATAAATATATTTCCTTTTATCAATGATATACAGATGGTTCTAAAAATGAATATCGATCAGAAACGGTGGTTTTTGACCCTCTAGCTAAGATTACCTTAAAATTTTGAATTGATTTAAATATTTCGATCATGCACATTGAAATGATTGCTATCCTTGAGGCATTATCGTTGATTTTATCTTCTTCCAATAAGAAATTTGTTATTCTGTCGGATTCAAAAAGCGTTTAATTTATAATAATTATAATTGATTCAAAGTTTATGAATAAGTAAGTGTAAATATATTAAATATTTTTTTTTATATTTGTAACCATTATAAAATAAGTTGATGTTACTGTTATAATTATAATTGATTCAAAGTTTATGTATAAGTGTAAATGTATTAAATATTTTTTTTTATATTTGTAACCATTATAAAATAAGTTGTTACTGTTATAATTATAATTGATTCAAAGTTTATGTATAAGTAAGTGTAAATATATTAAAAATAAGTTGATGTTACTGATACACGTGATTATGAGACATCCATTCTCATGGTGTGAATATTACTAAAACATAAGAATAAGTTTTGATTGTAACAATTGATGGAGTTACAAATGACGAATAAGTTTTGATTGTAACTATGATGAATAAGTTTTGATTATATGATGAATAAGTTTTGATTGTAACAATTGATGGATTTACAAATGACGATCGTAATAAGTTTTGATTGTAACAATTGATAGTTAAAAGTGACGAATAAGTTTTGATTGTAACTATGATGAATAAGTTTTGAATATATGATGAATAAGTTTTGATTGTAACAATTGATGGAGTTACAAACGACGATCGTAATAAGTTTTGATTGTAACAATTGATGGAGTTACAAGTGACGAATAAGTTTTGATTGTATCTATGATAATTAAGTTTTAATTATATGATGAATAAGTTTTGAATATATGATGAATAAGTTTTGATTGTAACAATTGATAGAGTAACAAATGACGATCGTGAGAATTGATGGGTTCACAATCGTATGGATTTTTGAGTAAAATGATGAGAATGGATGAATTCATTATTGGAACATTTATAAATGATAATTGATTCAAAGTTTTTAAAGTTTTTTTGTAAACACATGTATTAAATAGTTATAAATAATTATTGTAAATCTAGCCTCCATGCCGAGTGTTAGGTTAACTACGTGCATGAGGACATGCACGAAGTCAGGATGGTCGAGTGTTAGGTTTTGAAAAAAAGAGGGTTGTTGATAAATAAATAATGGTATAAAATCGACCAGTGTTAGGTCTTGGAAAAATAAAGAGGGTAGTTAATAAATAAATAATGTATAAAAGCGGTACACATCGTATTGGAGGGGCTTATTCCTGAAACGGCATCGAGGCTAGATATAGTACCACTGGTGAAGAAATACATTGGAGGAGTTCATAAGATAATGTGAGTTTTATTGTTTTATTATATTAGATATAGTAAACTCCCAATCTATAATGGCAAGTTCTAAGTATATTTAATTAAAGTAATGAAGTGATCAATATGTAAAAGCACATTATAGTTTGTGTTAATTCCGCATTATACGAGTATTATATTAAAAGCTTCCAAAAATTAAGGATAATACAGAAGCCGAAATAAGTATAACAATGTCAAGACCACTATCCGCATTTGAATTTTCGGTTGCTAGGCGGATAAAAAGGAAACTTTAAGATTTTATGATTCTCTACACATTTTACGTCGAAAACTCAGTTATTTCCTTATATAACTATTGTAAGAGATGCTTTTTTTTTAATATTCTTATATTGCATTTAGAATTAGATTTTTGCATCATAGCAAAACATAATAACAATATCTTTCATATGTGGCGTGTAAAAAATACACGTTGCTAGAAGAACCGGTGCGACCGCATACCGCGCGCGCGCTCGCGGCAAGGCCTTGCCGGCACCTGCGCCCGCGCCGCTCGCGCTCTCCACTCACCCACTTTCACGTTTGGAGTTGCGCCGACATCGCACATCGACTTTATAAGTACTTACTGTTATCATGTACGTTGCCATCTCTTTGATTTGATAGTATGGCTACACAAAAATAATTCCAGTAACAGTTAGACTTCAATATATTTTTAACTTAATAAGCCATTTTTTAATTAAATATATTTATTTAGTTTTTGTTTGGCATAGAACATTTCTCTCAAGATTGGGTGCATGTTTCAAACGGAAATTAATATAAAATCTCCAGGTCTACGGCCTCTAGGAGCACAGAAAAAATATGCTTCTAAACCCTATCAAAAAGTGAACGTTTATGCATCGTTTTGCTGCATTTTGTAAGAAATCCGCCGCGTAATCACAGTCTTTAGGGCTCAAGAACCTACAATTATGAAATTTGGCAAGAAGTGAGAACTTACAATACAAATAAAAGAAAATATCCGAAAAAAGAAAATTTATAAGAAAATCATAAAAACGTAAACAATCATGAAGTTGGAATGGAATCCTCGATGAGCGAAACCGACTCGCACTTGATTGGTTTTTTGTTTCAGTGGAGGTATCGAGCTGAAATTAATACTTAATATCCAATTTTACTTACCTTAAAGCACAGAGAGATTAAGCATTTAAGTCAACGCAATCAAAAGATAAATCGCTGCGTTATTAAAATAAAATGGAATGCACATATATCATAGAAGTAAAATATCTATCATTGCAATCTTAAATAGAATAATCTTAGAATATTATAGAAGTGTAACATTTGTAGTTTATTTAGTATAAGCCTACAAACTTAAGGTTCCATCCATTTTTATATGTCCATTCCCGTTGATCTACAATCATAAAATTAGTACGGAACCCTGACTAGGCTAGACCTCACACTTGACTGGTTTCTTTAAATAACTTTATTTTCTGCTCTAAAGTTTAAGTTTATATTTGTTGTAATTGGAAATATTACTTCAAATTCTTGAATAATTATCAAATTCTTGAATAATTATTCAATTATTATCATTATCAGCCAGTTTTCATGCATTGCTTTACATGGCTCTCAAAATAATCAAATAGGTTTTCATGTAAAAATATTATAACGAATCTTACTATTACGACTCTACAACTATAATGCATGTATTTTCTGTGTATAATTGTTTACGCCTCTTTACGTTTAGACTTTTTCGATCTGTCATATAATGGTCGCTATATGTATAATAAATAAATAGTTACTTAATATAAACAAATAGAAAACTTTTTGCTAAATAGAAGAATTAAAATTTTACAGGGTTCCTTGCGAAGGTTTTATTGTTTGAAGAATTGGTCTCGCCTGTCAACCATTCAAAAAAAATACGATTGATTTGTGTATCGATTATGAAATTGTTTCAATGGTGTATTATTTAAAAAAAAACTATTAGTTTGTTTTTTTTTCGAAATCGGATCTCTTGTTTTTTTTTTTATTTTACACTTTGTAGTTAGGAGCTATATGTTTGTAAATATGATTACAAGACAGTTAATTTTGCAATATTATTATTTCATTGAGTCAGTTAATGTCGTTAAGGAGTTGAACCCCATTTTTACTTCCACAATCCGTGCTCATACCACTACCAGTAGTCTATCACTGCTACTACTATCTAGCTATCACTGCTTCTATCCCCAAATAATACGGACAAAATATCGAAATACTACAGTATAAAAGTATCTGTTATAGGTTATAGGTATACAAAATACCAAGAAGAGTTGCTTAAGCAACTTTAAATCGCTAAGTGTCCTAAAGTGTTATTGGAAACGAAAAATTATGATAAAAATAAAACCCGACTACTGATAATCACGCTCTAAAAAGTATAAAAACAAGAAAACATTTGTGATCTGGAATTGTAACGTACAAGCTATTCAATATATTTATTATCTTTTAAATAAACAACATACACGTAACACATTTTTAAGAATTGAATACATATTCATTGCGATTTTCAGAAGATAGCCTAATCTAATACGAGAAATTCGAAGTGAGACAAATCGATTGACTTAAGAATCATCAAAGTCGTTCTACCCGTTTGGTCTCCACAACGCTACATAAGAACATTAACTGATAAACACAGTACCCCTCTTTGCCTTGCGCAGTCGGGTTAAAGAATTACAAAAAATCATTCCAATTGGCTAAGAAATCAATGCAGACAGAAAAAAACATAGAAGTTATCAATTCTTAATAGATATAATATATGTCTAATATACCATTATATCTTCTATAGGTGCTTATAATCGTAATGGATTGGTGGCAGTACATGGAAGATGTGTAAAAAAAAAAATATTGGTGGCATTTAAAAAGTCAAAAGTCAAATAATTTTATTTCAAAATAAGAAATTTGTCTTCTTGTCTGTAAGTTTGTTCACGATATTCTTAGAAGTGGCATAACCGATTTAATTGCAGTTTTCACTTTTGTATTTTGGCAAGCTTCCATTAATATTTAGTGTTTGTTTTGTTTCAATATGCTTATAACATTTTTTTCTACATTTTAAAGAATATTGTTCGACAAAATTACTATAAATAACAGTTTTAATAGATTAGCTGAAATTTTACATTTCAATATATGTTTATATATGTTTACATCATTGTTTTTAAAGTAATATTATTAATAGAAAATACATAATTATTTATTAAGTTCAAGCGGGCGAAGCCGCGAGCGTGTTGCTATCTAAAATATAATAGTTCTGATGATTTTGCACTATTATACCAATATTGGCAACATTGTATCAATTTATGATATAATATTATCGATTCTTTAATATTAAGTTTCACTTATTTCTGAAATTAAGTTGCCAAAATCTACAAGATTTTGAAATTAATTTAAAAACATACGTCGCAAGCACAACACAGAAAGTTCAATCAACGTGTTAATAATAATTGACATGATTCATTAAAGTAAGCGGTGCGCGGGAGCCACGAGATACTATCAGCAGCTACTGGGTTGCATAAAAAGCTAATAGTACCTTCCGGTCAATATCTATGGCACAATCTATGGTATATACTATACTATATTATATATACTCTATGGAACTAGTGGCACATTTGATAAAGATATTTCGCTTACTACACGTCTGTTGATATATTATTCTTTATAGTATGTATTTCACCAAAAAAAAACTAAATTATAAGTTTCAATCGGGATAACATCCCGTGGACGCTATGTGGCACGCGACAAAAAAAGCCCATTAGGTAAGCAAATGTATATTTTAATACAGAATAAGCGATAAATCTCGCGATGGGCTTTCGAATTCCGCGCAAGTCATCCGACGAGGTGAGATCGGCTGGGAAATACCACACACGTATACGTACCAAGGTGTACAACCTTACTTACGTTCATAGTGATGTGTCTCTGCCAACTATGCGGAGTTAATGTTGTTATTATGTGTGTTTGTGCTTTATGAAGTAACACATATAAATCGTTATACTTTTTTTTTAACTAATATGTGTTTCTTTATATTTCAAATATAATTTTGGGTTATATTTCACAAAAACGAATAACAGACCAAAGGCTTGAGGCCAGTTGTAGCGCAAGAGTGTAAACGCGACAGGTTGTGGGTTCAAATAAGCGAAGAAATGAAAATATTAAAAAAATAAATTTTTAATATTTTCATTTCTTTGCTTTGGTATCGAGGGAAAGCGCGGCGTTGAGCTCCACCACTCGAAGCACAATGTCTAGATACGGAAAATGAGGGACGGAATGTCTTAACACTAGGTTCCCTCTACATACCCAGCTGTATGCGGGATACAACGTGAAGCTCTAAAAAACACTATTAACCATATAATTACATAAGTAATCCATTGCAACAACAACTTAAGTGTGGGAAATATAGGTACACCCGATCCACCTGTACCTTCATCTGGCGTACCAAAGCGCCACACGTGTCTCGCACACTTAATCACTTACAGTGCACTTAAAACAGCAGCGTGACATCCACCAGCACGTAATACCGTTCGCGATCCTTCATGGCAAAACAATCACTAATACTATATATATTATTTTGTCATGTTTGTGTCTTGCTTTTACATCCGTAGTGAAGTCCCGTAGTTGCTATCCATTTTTTTTCTGAATGGTCTGATATAATTTTTATTATTGCACATTTTCGTAGAAAGAACGCACAGTGATCAGACACTACATTCTGCTTTTCATGTGTAAGAGGCGTTCCGCATTAGGTGGTAGAACCAACATAGAGTTCTGAACCGTGAGAGTTAGTGTAACATTTCAACCAGATTTTTAAAAATATGTATAAATTAGATAGACATATCACATCGACATTATGAAATATAAAATATTTCATACATCAAAAAAGGCAAATCCTCCGCAGGTAATATAGTTTTCCCATCAGTTATATAATCAGAAATAGGTTGAATTATCAATTTACAATTACCTTCCAATTATTTAGCAAAAAGTTGTTTTAAAATTCCTTGAAATTTTAAGATTTTAAGTAAATCAATTAAAATAAAATTTATAAAAAAAATATTTAATACTATATTAATATGTATATTATTAATACATATTTTATGCTATAACTTAGTACTTAGGTAGTTAGCCTCACCCACCGAGTGAACAGGAAGCACAACTTATAAAACTCGACAAATTTAAGTTTGCGGACGTATGCACTCGTTTTGTATAATATGAACTACAAATAGAATTTAGTAATGACATTTTTCATAAACTTGATACTGTATATTTAATGTTAATTTCAGCTTGGTACCTCCAAGTGATCTTGGTATAAATGACCGATAGACAAACGCATAACAAACTAATACATATAAGAATTCCGTTTAATCCTTATAAAACACGGAACCCTAAAAAAAATATATCTTAATAAGAATAAAAATTCATATGCTGAGTATAAAGTAGCAAAGTAGTTTTTACTTTGAATCTCAGAAGGTCACTAATCAAATCACTACTTATTGTGAGCGTGTCGCACGTGTGAGTCACAATTACTATTCACCGCTAGGGCCGTGATAAATTCGTTTTGTGACAGCTGACGTACTGTAGGCATACAAACGTACATTAAACAAAAGTTGAAAGACAATTATCAGCGAAGACTTCTTACAATAGTGCTTCTTATGCTGCGGCTTACATAGAAAAGTTTATCTCCGCCGCTTTTTGAAGTTTATCTAAGTATATCTAATAAATACTGCTAGACATGCCAAATGGGTCTGTGCATACATAAGTATTTGAGGCCAGGAGTGGCGCAGGGGCACAAAGTGTGACTATGAACGCGACGGGTCGTGGATTCGATTAACAGTTGAGGCAATTAAATATTTTATATTTTGGCGATGGCACTGAGACAGAGCGTGGTATTGAGTTCCGTCACTCAACACGCAATGCCTCCAGAAACGCACGAAAATTGGAGAACGGAGTGTTTTAACACTAGGTTCCCTCTGCCTACACTGCACATCGTGCAATTAAAAAACAAGTATGTATGTACTGCTACAAAAATATATTTTATTTCAAGAAATTTTATTTATCTATAATTTAATAATTCTGTAACTATACAAATACTTTACACGACAAAAACAAAAAAAGTATGTTACAGTAGTTTATAATTTAATTGCTCCATTAACTTTAAATCGCTTATCAATAAGTAAATAATCCTATATCGAGATAGGTAACGAAAATATGGCTGTTAGAAAAAATATTATAAATTAGACAAAGTATTATTAATACTAATAATAAGCCTGGATTAACATCTTAAGAATTTATCGCTTAGCTGATGGATCAAGAACTGGGTGCCAACAAAGCAATTTTCTCTCTGGATCCCTAGCCACCGATGGCTTGGAACCTTGTCGTACCCTCGGAAGAGTATCTTTTTTTTATATTTTTAAATGCATTTTTATAACGAAATGATATTTAAAAATGTAAGATTTTTTTCTATTATGTAATAAAAGTTCATATCATAGATATATAAATATAGTTATAATAGCTTAACGACTCAACATTAAGATTGTGTGTTTTAATCAAATCAAAATAAAAACGAAGTGTCTTAACATTAGGTTTCCTTTGCCTACCCTGCTATGTGCGGGATACAGCGTGAAGATGATTTTTTTTTAAATAAAATCATTAAAGAAGTTATTTCGAGCTAAGTTGGCAAAGTTGCGCTATTTATAAAAAATAATTTGTAAAATGATTTATATATACCTTACAGATACAACGAAAGCAACTACTCCAATCTTGTTCTAGTCTTTCATCCTGGAGTCTCACCGTTTCACCTTCGTTCGAACAGGGTGCTCGTTGACCTTCTAAAAAAACAAACATAAATTACTTTTAAGACAAGAGAAAAAGGGAAATAAATCTTAATATTCTCTACATATTTTTCAGATTCACGCTGTAGGGATAAGAGGGATTTTATAGTAGGGTAAGCAGAGGGAGCCTAATGTTAATACACTCCGCTCCCCACTTTCCGCCGAATTCTTGAGGGATCGCTGGGGTGTGAGTGGCAAAATTCCACACCACGGATTGCCAATTTTTTAATAAAGTCAATATTAAACAAAATACTCAATATTAAATTGAAATGACTTTACTTAATTAGAAAACATAAAATTTTTGAACGTAGCGGGACTCCAACCCGCGCCTCCTGGAAACCGACCAGATGGCGCGGGTTCCGCGTAAAAATTTTGAAACGTTACGCTACGTTCAAAATTTTTATGTTTTCTAAATAAGTATTTTTTTCCTAAGTGTGGAATAACACTTTAAAAAAATATTTGAAATGAGTTTGTTAAATTATGTTAATAAGAAATGACGAACGCTATATTGCCGGATATAATCTAAAATAGCATAGAAGTATCCATATTACAAATAAATATTGCGCAATACTTATTCTAGTATTTAAAAAATCTAAAATCAATAATGCAAGACGCAATCAAATTCACGTGAGACCTTCCCTCTGCCTACACTGCTGTGTGCTGGATACAGCGTGAAGCTGAAGCTTTTTTTTTTTTTTTATGGAAAAGACAAGGCAAACGAGCTGCAATCAAATTGACCAAAATCCTTAATACGTATCATTTCAAATTTAAATGCAAGATATTTACACAAACAATTTAAATTAGATAAATAATACAATTAAAACTAATCAATCTATATAATCAATAAGGAATTTAACGATCAAGCACGAAACTAGTTACATTAAAGTGTTGGCACACGTTTCAAATCGATTCTCTCATTATTTCAAACAATATTCGAGCTCAATCCGGCGGATGGTGGCCGCATGATGGCTGCTGCCGGCTGTCGCAGCCGTTCGATTTACCTTGATGAAGCCACAGATCCGCATTCTTATAACCAACCGAAACGGCGCCACCGGTTAGCGGTTACTAAGTTGTACGTAAATATTTTGGTAATTAATGTATGTATGCTCGACTCAAACACTGCGATCCCGCGGACTATAAATATGCGAAATATTTATCGTGGATTATTTAATTTCGCACATCGATTTTAAATCGATATCCACTCGTTATGCAATGGTGTTATTGGATGGTGGTAATTAATAAAAAATATCGATTGTCTAATTTGTTACATTCGCCTTACTTAAGTAGTATTTTTCTTTCGTGATCAAGTTTTATTTACATTTGATATGAGTTGTATCTCATAGCAACAAGCAGATCTCAAGGTTGGCGTATATTTGAATAAATTCGCTAGATTGTTGTAAATCAAGGAAGTAGAAGTTTCTTTATCGAACACACAAATATAGTATAAAGCGCTATAATCTATAGTGGAAAAGTACATAATAACAAATACTCAATTAGATATTTCAAATACAATACAATCTATATATATAAAAGGACTTGTGCTGACTGACTGAGGTAAGACGCACGCAGAGCCATAACCGCTGATGGTAGAAACGTGAAATTTGGGCAGATATTTATTTTCATATTCTGGACATCCACTAAGAAGGGAATTTGAAAAAAATTAACGCTAAAGGGATGAAGTAGGGGTTGAAAGTTTGTATGGAAAAAAAATTTAATCTGTACCGATTTTTATAAAATTTGAAATTCAGACTCTTAAAAATATTTCATTGAACACGTGTTTCGTGGTTTTTAAGAATTCACTCCCTAAGGGTTCAAATAAGAGGTTGAAAGTTTATATGGAAAAATCTTTAAATTGCCACCGATTTTTATACAAATTTAAATTCAGACTGTTAAAAATATTTTATTCAACACGTGTTTCACGGTTTTTTAGAATTCACTCCTAATAAGCGGGCGAAGCCGCGCGCGCCCTCTAGTCTATATATATAAAAGGACATGTACCTGACTGACTGAGGTAAGACGCTCGCACAGCCGTGACCGCTGATGGTAGAAACGTGAAATTTGGACAGATGTGTATTTTTATAATCTGGACATCCACTAAGAAGGGATTTTGAAAAATGTTAACCCCAAAGGGATGAAATAGGGGTTAAAAGTTTGTATGGATTTTTTTTAAATCGGCACCGATTTTTATAAAATTTGAAATTCAGACTCTTAAAAATATTTTATTGAACACGTATTTCATGGTTTTTTAGAATTCACTCCCTAAAGGTTCAAATAAGGGGTTGTAAGTTTATATGGAAACATCTTTAAATCGCCACCGATTTTTATATAAAATTAAATTCAGACTGTTAAAAATATTTTATTGAACACGTGTTTTGTGGCTTTTTTAGAATTCACCTCTAAGGGTGCAAATAAGCAGGCGAAGCTGCGCACTCCCAATAGTATATGGATATTTTTTTACAAAAAAAAAGTTATAATTAATATTTACACTGATTTCTATATAGTTACAAAATACAATCTTAA
The DNA here is from genome assembly GCA_021202915.1 of Heliconius himera. NCBI lineage: Eukaryota > Metazoa > Arthropoda > Insecta > Lepidoptera > Nymphalidae > Heliconius > Heliconius himera. The sequence goes on from JAJHJA010000236.1 coordinate 142,150, forward strand.
ACCTGACTTCCCATAAGTAACAATGCAACACATTATCGATTATGCTGTATTATAAAACAAGAGTCTGGTCGCCCTTCACGGATTCTGAGAACATCTCGAAAAGAAACTTTTATCCATCATAATTCAGTACAGGGGAGATAAGAACTTAATACCTAATAAATTAACCTTATACTTAATATATATCGCTTTAAAAATGCTTTCAAGCCTTACAATGTTTTCTTGGAAGCTTTTAAACATATGGAAATTGTCTAAAGCAAAAAAATATTGTTTTTAATATGATTTATAATAATATAACTTTATTATAACACAAACAGATATTAAATTAAAAAATACATACTTTATAATAATAACATTTTTTAAAAATACATACCGTATTTTTGAAAAATATGTTCCCAATTTTACAATTCCATTTTCAAATTTAAATTTAGACAAATTATTTTATGGGAAAATTACTTCGTTTGTCATCGATTCAAATTGGTGTTGATAAATATTAGTTAAAATAAATTAAATAAAACAAAAAATCTTAAATATTACAAATGAAATAAATATAAATTACTTAGAATTGAATGTATACAGATTAAACATTTTACAAACACCTTGTCAAAATGTATTCAACTACAACCCACTTACTCTGCCTTATTTATTGCCTGAATAAAGTACTTAAAAATAGTAATCTATTAAATATTGTACGAGACGATTGCAACCAAATGCACTTATATTAGTGAGTTTTTCTCTCGATTTAATTGTTTTATGTTTATTTATCTTTTGCGAATTCTATTTTTGATTTTTTCGACGTATACTCACATATGTGTTTTTTGTCTATATTTTTGTGCTGATAAAATTTGAAACTTACGAATGTCTATGCTATAATGTCATGTCATAAAATTAAAAAAAAAAATAAAAATTATTATATGACATGACAAAAAAATATATTTTTTATTTTATGACATAACATTGTAGCTCAGACATTATAAATAGAATTCATTATAATAGAATAGAATAATTAAAAAAAATATTTAATATTTAAAATCTGTTAAATATTACATTATTTCTTACAAGTCTATATGACGTACCGCCTGATAAAGCTTATTAAGCGACAGGTAAATAATAAGCAAAACATAATTTATTTCTTTTCCTTCTCATTATAAATAAACGCATACCTATTTATTTATTTACTAGACTAGTATTTTCATATCGATTCCATGAAATAGTATATTAATTAATCGGTATAGTGTGGAATAATAATAAATTCATTAAAATAAGGAAATAATATGCTAATATAAAAATATATATATTTTTTTTAAATATAGGTATATTATTATAGTAATTAGTATATAAAATTAAATTTAATTAGATTAACTATAGTATAAAAATACTAATTGCAATTGCAATTTAAATAATGACTTCTATTATAGTATATATTTTTTTTTTAATTTACATTTAAAATATGTTAATTAAAAATATAAAAATATTATAAATACCTATTCATTATTTTTGTAGTTTTACAAATTGATTTGTCGTGTTTACTAAATGAATTAACTAACAGTGAGTACAAGATTTACTCTAGTCTGGCTTAGTTAAAAAATTTCCAGGCCTGGCCTCTAAATGGGCTAATAGCGAATAATGTTAAGATGCATCGTTTTCAACATCAAGTTTCCTTTCAGCCCTAAGATATTTTTACATAATGTTGATCAAATGTATGATTAAAAAAATAAATCAGCTTCATGCTGTATCCCGCACACAGCAGGGTACGCAGAGAGAATCTCCAGACACTCCGTTCCAAACTTTCCGCCGAGTTCTGGAGGCGTTGTGTGTTGAATGGCGGAACTCAACGCCGCGGTTTGCCTCGACACCAGAGCGAAGAAATTAAGGGGATCGAACCCACAACCAGTCGATTTTACAGTCACACTTTGTGCCCCTGTGCCACGACTGGCCTCAAAGTATGATAATATTTCATATTTTTATCAATCAATAAATTGCAATTATATAAATAGCTACTTTGACTTTGATATTTTATTATTATTTTTTCTATTTCTGAAAAAAACAAATGTTATTATTTCGGAAATAAACATGGCAAATAAACTTTTGGCTTTGTTCTTTTGTTTGACACCACTTGAAATAATTAAACAAAGAAAAAATTATATAGTATCTAATTACTAAAATTCTCGCAAAAAATAAGCATTTTTTTTTTATTATTATACTAATGTCAGCACAACAAAAAAATACACAAATTCTTGATTTAATTTATTTATACAACAGATAAGCTATTAAAATTTAAAAGTCGCTATTTTACGCTATCTCTATGCAAAGCAAGAAAAAACTGTTTTTACTGTCATTAACAATAAGTACCTAAGTAATCTAAAAGCGGAAACATATTATTATTAGCTTCACGCTGTATCCCACATACAGCGGGATAGGCAGAAGGAACTTAGTGTTAAGACACTCCGTTCTCCACTTTCCGCTGATTTTTTCAAGGCTGTGCCTGTTGAATGGCGGAACTCAACGACAGACTTTTGCCTTGTTGCCAGAGCGAAAAAATTAAAACATTAATAAATAATACTGAATTCCTTCGAGTGGTGATTGAACCCACAACTATCGCGTTACAGTCACACTCTTGTTCCCGTGCTCCACAACGACCTCATAACACTTTTATTAATACGATCAAAATTATAAATACAAACTATATCAATCGTGGCGCAGCGGCACGAAGTGTGACTGTAAAACTGACTGGTTGTGGGTTCGATCCCCACTCGAGGAGATGAAATGTTTACTTAAATTTATATTTCCATTTCTCCGCTCTGGTGTCGAGGTTAAGCGCGGCATTGAGTTCTGCCACTCAACACGCAATGCCTCCAGAATTCGGCAGAAAGTGGGTAACGGAGTGTCTTAACACTAGGTTCCCTCTGCCTACCCTGCTGTGTGCGGGATACAGCGTGAAGCTGATTTAATTTTTAATTTATATCAATATTGCGTGTCCTCATATCGCATTCACGAGTCATTGGAATCAAATAAGCAATTGGATATTGCACTGACAGTTTTGCATTGGAATTGAAATAGAACGTGGTGTTGCTTACAAAATGGTATCAGAACGATATCCGTACAATTAACGCTACAAGTAGCTATTAGATTTACATTGCCAGTGGAGTTGTTTCAATTAAATGTCGACGCAGATATAAATAATAAATGCAATACACGTGCCCCGCTAGTTGGCAGTGGCGTTCCTGATTGGAAACTGCAGATGTTTCTTTTTTTTTCTTTTTTTTGTTTTTAAAGCCGATCGATCGGTTAATGGAACTCTTTGTGTTTCCTGTCATTGGTATATCTTATCTGTTCTTATGTCACATTCGTGTAATACAAGAAATATATTTTTAAAAGAGTTTTAAAATAAATTTGTAAAATTATATTTGTTGTAAGCTGAATAGTAGTTAAAAGTTTTCAAAATACGAATAAGATAAGTGGTCTGACAAGATATTACATGTAGGTAGTTATTTACCAAAAACACAATGCGTTTTCATGGGTTTCTACCGAATACATTTTGTCTTAACAGACTGAAATAATTATAATAACACACTTCTAAGTGGAAATCGAACCCACAGCCAACGTGTGCGTACAATTATGTGTTAGAACATACAATAACTGTACACAATAAAATTAAACATAGCTTAAGAAAAAATACAACAATTATAGACACCTAAATTTTTTACGTTACATTTCTAAGGAACTAGAAAGTTAATATTACTAAATAAAGAAAATAAAAAGATACTAACTGATAACGCCTTGCACGGAACCATCAGCCACAACCGCGGAGACCATAGCCAGCAGGGAGAGCAGGAGACAGGCGTGGGCGGTGCGCGGGCCGGGCATTGTCGCGGCTACTCGCCGCCGCGCGCCCCTCGCATCACACCCTCGCGCCACGCGGCCCGTGCGCACCTGCAACGTCATACAACCCATGACCACACTCACTCCAGACACGATCTATCAACTTCACGCTGTTTCCCGCACACGGCATTGTAAGCAGAGAACCTAGTGTTAAGACACTCCGTTCCCCACTTTTCGCCGAATTCTGGAGGCATTGCGTGTTGAGTTGCAGAACACAACGCCGCGACTTGCCTCGACACCAGAGCGAAAAAATTAAAATATAAATTTAAATACATATTTTATTTCCTCGTATGGGGATAGAACCCACAACCAGTCGATTTTACAGTCACACTTTGTGCCACAACTGGCCTCAACGATCTAGGAATGCCGAAACACCCTTGCAAATCCAAATGGAACACTGGCTTACATTATTTTTCCTTCGTTTATTTATATTGTATTGAATGATTGTAAGCTGCTGTATTTCGTTTAACGGATTCGTAAATTAACTAACTGGCTATTTATTGCAAATCTCAATCGGAACGGTATTTAGCACCGGAATACGTAACTTCTGAATATATTTGTTTTTTGTTGGTGTTATTGTGATGAGAATAATACAATTAATTACAATGTAATAAAATATATATATTTAAAATAAAAAAATTACGTTGTGTTCACGGTATTGTTATATAGTTTGTATAGTGTTGTTCTCAGAGGTCTATAGTTTTTGATTGCCTTTTTTTATCAACAATTGATTCTCAAAGGAAAGGTTAGATTACATCTGTAAAAGTAAATTCGCTAACTTGGCTCAAATAAGATTCTTTAGATGATTTAGACTAGATTTCTTAAAATTTTCCCATATAGCGTTGGAACGAACCGCAAAAACTTACAAATTTAGATTTGTGTGATGTCACGATGTGCACGAGTCATTGGACTTTGAATTATCAGGTGATAAGTGGTTCATTTAGCGCGAGTTTTTATAAGCCGCCCTAGATACAGCACTGTGATTGATCGAACAGGATGCGAAAGTCAGTATGGAAGAAGAAATTCTACTTACGATATATACTAATAGTTGTTATCTACATATAAGACTGCTATAAATGCTTAATTAAAAAGTTGTAAAAAAAGTTCAGTCTACTTTTAATACAGTTAAGTACGTAGTTAATTAAGCCTTTTCAACTTTTTAGTTTCATGTTAACATTTCATGAATGTAACCTGGTTCACCAAAACACATGTTATATTTTATTATATTAATCGTAATAAAATGAAAACAACTCCACGTTAATCTATTGTGGATATGACTTGCGTTTTTCACTCAAATAATACACAACCGAAGCAAAAGAATGTATATAAAAAATATTAATTAAATTTGTTTATTTATATAATTGTTATATATTTATTCACTTAAAAATAAAATGTAAAAACAAACGTATTTCTACGTTTACTTAAAAGAAAAAAACACGTATAAAGGGAATCAAAATTAAGTACTTCTGGTTGACCTAGAATTATGAAATTTGGCAGCTAGCATCTACAAGTGGTACTAGTTCAGGAAAAAATGTAAAAACTTAAAAAAAAATGATTAAATAATAGAAAATAATAGCAGTAAAGTCAAGCAATAATAGCAATAAAAAAAAGCTCAAGTGAGTTATCAAATAAAAGGGCTCTGGGTAAGCTAAGCTTGAATTTCAGAAAACGCTCGTGATCTCTAATTTTTGTATGGAACGGACGGAGGGTGAGCTCGACTCGCGCTTATTTAGTTTTATCTCAAATTCTCATACAAAGTGGGCATTGTTTCGAATTCTTTGTCGAATGCCTTACATAATGCATTTATATTTAAGATATATTTTTAAAACTTATAGATTTCTGAACAATTCTAGGCTTCTACAGATTAAAGATGTTATTTGCGATTGTTATAAGGTATCCAAGATATGCTTGATACGATTCGAATTGGACTTTATTGTTAGTGACACCGGAACCAGACAATCGTGCATAATGTAAGCAAATTATAAAAATCAAATTCATATGTCAAATAAGTATCTATTTACCGATATATATATAATGACCTCAATGGATTTCACTTTAAACAGAATTAATCGATATTATCCAATTAGTAAGTAAACTGAATCAAACTTTCAAAAGGCCCAAATAAAAATTTATAAGTTATGAACTTAAAACACTGTCCTAGCTTATTCTGACGTAACCTCAAAATAATCTCATCCTGTTTTGATGAGTTAACTGTAAGTACCTTTAACTGTGCTTACTATCTTATCTGGTGTCACAGTGAGAATGAAGAAAAGGCAAAAAATATTTATGAAGCAAGAACGAGTACTAAGAGTGGCAGGGGAAGATCTCGAGTCTTTGAAAACAGTATACTGGAGGTGATACTGGAGGAAGAGACTCATGTAAAATCATGAGGACTCTCCGGAAGGCAGGGCTCTGTTATCTGGCACCCGCTTAAAAAATTATTAATTTACTTATATTTCAAGAAAAAAATATTTATTTAAAAAGATCATTAATGCTTATGCAGTTGGTGTAGGTCATCTGAGTGATAAATACATATATATACATATATGACTAAGTAAATAGATATATATTATTTTCTATAACAAGTAGATATAATATAAAATCGCAGTAGGTATTTGCTGACTAATAGTGATTTAATTGAATGGTTGTTTACCTTTTCCACGTCTGCACCCACAGATACTCGGCGTGATACGTATTTATGACATAATTAAATGTAATAAAGATACAACACACATTCCAAGGTAAATCCATTTCATCAATTAGATATACCTAAATGCTTAATGTTAGAAATTTAACATATATTAAACTTAACATTTTTTTTCTGGAAATAGAAGATATTAGAAGGCTAAATATTGCGAATCAGTACTTAAATTATCAATGTAAAATATTAAACGCGATATGTTTAAGACACAGTCGCAGTGGCGTTGAAGAATTATTTTACAATTTTATTATAAAGCCTATTCGATTCCCATTCAAGAGAATGAAAAAAATAATATTTTCAATTTTCGCTCTGGTAAAGAGACACTCAGTAAGCAACGCTTGCAAAATTCAGCGGAAACGGGGGAACGGAAATGTCTTAGGTTCCCAGGTTCCCTCTGCCTACACTACTACGTGCACACGAGCGTGAAGGTATGAAAAACTACCACGAATACACTTTATTTAATTATCTACCCACTATTTTACATATCTACTTGTTGATCTGATGTATATGTCACCGGACAAACCCGATTTTAGGACAAACTAGTTTGGCCTAGGATGATCTAGTTTTTCCTGACCACACTAGGATAAACTAGTTTGGCCTTATTGATTACAGGCTGAACTGGTTTGGCCTAATAGCGTTAGGATAAACTAGTTCAGCCTGGTAGAACTGTTAGGTTAGGTTAGGTTAGGTTTTTTTTTTTTTTTAAATGTAAAGCTCTGTGCTTTACGTCTGCGTCCCTCTGACGTAATCAGAGACTTTGTGCATCGTTGCTTTTATTTTATTCTACCTTGTTAAAATTTTTGGGAGGTGGCGCTAGGCCAGGTTTGGTTAGGTTAGGTTAGTTAACGTCATCTGCCAGTCCGTGAGCCCTACATAACCCGCTCGAGTCCCCACTCGGGCTGGTATCCGTAAAGGAATTTCCTCACGAAAAAAAAAAAAAAAAAAAAGGTTAGTTAACGTCATGTAACAATAAGTAATCAATAAACTCGTTTAGTTTTGTTCCTCAGAATATCGAAATGTGAATAATTCATTACCCTTAAACAACCCGGCAAAACTAGTTTATCCGTACGCTAGCCGGCCAAACTAATTCGGCCTAACAGTTCTACCAGGCTGAACTAGTTTATCCTAACGCTATTAGGCCAAACCAGTTCAGCCTGTAATCAATAAGGCCAAACTAGTTTATCCTAGTGTGGTCAGGAAAAACTAGTTCATCCTAGGCCAAACTAGTTTGTCCTAAAATCGGGTTTGTCCGGTAACATATACATTCCATTACAAAGCAACATACTTGGGGGTTTTTATATATTTAACGCGAACATTGACCTTTAATATTCAATCATATCTACAGTATTTGTGATTAAACATTATCACTGATAGCAAATTTTTATATATAAACAATTTAAGGTTCAATGAGATTTCCTTAAAACCACCTACTAAGCCAAATAAGCATGGTCTAAAGTGTATCCGCATCGAATAAAAAACGCGAATAACAAGTTATTAAGACTTGGAAATTTAAATGATCTTCTGCATTTCATCCTTGATGGACATTTATATAATGCAATTAAATTTGAATATTACAAAAGCTATACATACGACTTTTTTTTGAGTATTTGTTCTAGTTTCAAATCCTTCTAAAACTATAGTAAATTTTACCATAAAATAGTGGAAGCGTATATACTACGTAGAGCAATGAATTCATTATTGGGTTTTGTTATGCACATGATAAGAAACTTTAGTAATAATGTTATCTATATAAATCAACATAATATATACCTACGTATACTGAATAGACTTTTTTCCTTTTGTTTCTTTTATTTATAGCACTTTAATTTTTAAAATTAAATTTTAAAATATAATTAAAATCTTCTTCGTTTTTATTATATAAAAATACTGAAAATATTTAATAAAATTGAACTGCCGCATCTTGGTTTCTTGTAGAATAAAACTTAACATTGTTAATGCTCTAACAACCTCCAATCATTTTTTTTTTTATTAAAATAAAACATAAGTTGCATCGTAAATTAAAAACGGTAGCCACATCCGGCATCGGGTATTGTATTCATTTTTTTTATCTCACATGTCAATCAATTAATTGTCATTAAAAATGTTGTACAATAGCTTTCATAAAAACTATTAGTGATATAAAAAGAGAAAAATAATGTTGCCGAGTTTATTATTGGTTACCTCCACTACATTCCTAAGGGCTGCCGACGTCAATATATTAAATTGTATACAGATAATATATTTATATCGTGCTAGATATTTATTACATATTATAAAAAAGTAGGTTTTTCACAAAATTTTTGTCTCTTTGTCTAATCTCACATTCAGCAAACCATAACAACTGATTTACAATTATAAAATGATTAAATGGACTTAATATGTTTTCTGGTATTTATTTAAATATATATGAGTGATTAACGTAATTTTTAGATTATATACAATAATTTAGATTATAGTACAATGTCCAAAAGTTTATTGATAATTTGCAAAAAGAATTGTACCTAATTGTATTTTTTCATTAAAAAATTCAAACAAATAAAATAGGCTTTCCAAAAATATTTTATTGCCGATTTATTTACATTATAGCAACCCTAATACGTCATTAACATGTTGTTATAATTAAATAAATGATTTTACATTGTATAATAGATATCGTATATCTATATTTTAAGAGAAGTATATAGATCTACTTTTTATTGTTAGAAATAAAATTTAAATATTTACAATTATTAGTAATTTAAATATTTACAATTACTTCAAAAGCCATAATGTAAGTAAAATAAAAGAAATACGCTAATTTTCATTGTAACATTTTTAAAATCGTCATGAAAGCTAATACTCGTGACACAAAATTCAACGTTTTCAAAGTATTATCAATCTGACTTAGTTACAAATTACAAATATTTTTTTATAACTAAAATAAAATAAAAATTAATTAAATATACCAACTGTCATTATAAGATTTCCTCAAAATACAAGACAATCTCACACGATTATAAGAAAAATACTAAAAACAAACTAACAAAAGACCACCGTGCTGGTCTCTGGGAAGGCAGTTGTAAGCATTTAGAATAATTCGCTTTGTTTGACCATGGGAACTTAGCGCCCACCGACCTAAACTTCCGAGAACGTATTCAGCAATTGATAAAATTAATTACTTGACGAAAATTCTGCTTGAGTAATATATATATATATATGTATTTATGATATGTGTAATCTAAGTATTTTTATTGTATTTATATACATATACTTATATCATATATAATGTATCGGTTGTATTTAACTCATATATTTTAGTATAAAATGTTAAATTTAAAAAAACTTGGCTAAATCCTAAGGTTTTTTAATTAAATTTAATATTTTCGTTTTAAATTATTTTTTATTAAATTACTTTTCTTTTACCTCGGTTACTACTTGGAGTTTGTTTTTATCTATTTTGAATTTGGAATTCGATTGTATTCGATTTACAAAACGTAAACTGTCGATAAAAATTACAAAGCTTATAAAATAATTCGCTAACGTTTCACACATTATTTATTAGTTTTTTTTATTTTTTATTTTATTATGTATTTTATTTTATTTTATTTTACGTTTTATATTTAAAAGTTTTATTAAAAAGAACAATGTCATATAGGTAAGTATAAAATAAATGGTTCTTGCTTTGGTGTTTTCAAATATGCCGTGAACGTTTCTTTTTTGATTTAACTTACAATAAGATAAAATAAATAGATTAGAATAGAATACTAAAAGGCCCATTTTTCGAGTGAAATAAATAGATTTACCTGAAACATGCCAGCCTTTACGCTTTCTCTCACAGTTTGTATAACATTAAGCTTTTTTTCAGCTTTACACGCAGTAGACAGAGGGCGCCCAGTGTTAAGATACTCCATTCCCCAATTTTGAGTGGGAAACTAAAAAAAAAATTCCGCCAGAGCGAAGAAATGAAAATGTAAAATATTTTATCTCCTCGAATGGGAATCGAACTCACAAACTGTGCGTTTAGAGTCACACGCGCCACAATTGGCCTCCACCGTAAACCTTATTATACAATATAATTGTTATACATATCGATTTTTTAAGAATTGAAAATAAATAATAATGTATTATTACAACTAGAATATAACAATATTTTCTTAGTGCTATTAATTCATTAATTGATTGTGTATTCAAGAATCAAAATCAGCTTCACGCTGTATCCCGCATACAGCAGGGTAGCCAAAGGGGACCTAGTGTTAAGACACACCGTTCCCCACATTCCACCGAGTTCTGGAGGCATTGCGTGTTGAGTGGCGGAACTCAACACCGCGCTTTTGCCTCGACACCAGAGCGAAGAAATGAAAATATAAATGTAAGTAAATATTTTATCTCCTCGAGTGGGGATCAAACCCACAACCAGTCGATTTTACATTCACGTTTTATGTCCCTGCGCCACGACTGGCCTCAATTTTTTTTAATGTATTTACACAAAACTTTAAGTACTGATTATATAGCACATATCACTCCCACAAACCGAAGTGCATGTGCGCTTCGTCATATACGGCAAGCACTTTACGTCATTGGCGATTTTTTTTTATTTCGTATAAACTTCCGTCACTTCATAAATTTTAGCGCTATGTGCATAACTATCGTTAGTGAGAGCCTAATTTTAAATAGACTACTATAAAATAGGAAAATATATTCGTCCATCATTAACAAGACTTCGATGGCATATGGCAGTTAATAATGATGTAATCGTTCAATTTGCGGCGTTAAGTTCTGCCACTCAACACACAATGCCTCCAGAATTCGGCGGGAGGTGCGGGATACAGCGTGAAGCTGATTTACTTATTTAGATGTTAAAATGTAACCACTTGATTTCCTAAATACTATGTTAGAAATGTTAAATATATTAAATCAGTTAAATATATTAATTAATTTAAAAATAAAAGAAAAAGTGGAATATTTAACTTTAGTAGACTTTAAGCTACTTACCAATTAGATATGTCAAAAGTATAACTTATGTAATCCATACAGTGGCAGTGTATATAAAAATATATTTGTATAGAAAAATATCTTAACAAAAGATAATAAATATTTCAAACAGTGTTTTTATGATTCAGTTAATTTCTTTTAATTCGTTTTTATAACTTTTTTACGACAACTATTCAATATGCTCGACCTCGATCTTAAACCCAAAGTTGGTTATTTGTTTACAAAATTTGGTGTATGGCTGCCATAAATAACTATATGAAAGTTGATATTAATGGCATTAATAAGTAGTTTTATTAATTACTAAGCTATATATTATAATAATTAATATAATTTTTATAGGCACATAAAATTGCTTTTTTTTTAATTTGGAGTACTTTTCAAGATATTTAAGCTTTAAGCAAATTCAAATTTATTAAAATTGAACATTTGTGGATAATATCGGTATTAAATTCTAAAATATGTGAGAACTCAACCAAATGCAGGTGGCTGAGAGTCATTTATTGCATTAATAATTGTAAACAATTTATTCAACTAAAAACCTGCCGAACTAGCGATAGCCACATGGGTTAACTGTTAAAAATTTTATTACTGACATCACCATATGAATCCCGGGTTGAAAAATACTTATCAGATTTAGAAAGTTGCATTTTTGTATAGGGCTCTCCGACTTGGCCATCGGGTTCAGCATCGATCATCACCCACTTTCACAGAAGCACCGGGGCCGGGGGGTCGAGACGAGAGGAGACAGCGGACGCAAGGTCGCCGTAAGGCAAACCACTTGTCCTAGCGACGCGCATACCAGTCACAGCGGAACGCGGTCGCAGTAAAAACTCACATATATATTTCACGCGTAAGCAACATTATCTCGATGCTCTCGACTCCGATTACTTAATGGTAGAACTAACTGTACACGAGCGGCGAAACGAGATCGGGTTTTTTTTTTCTTCTCGGCTTAAGTTCGACGATCTGCAAGGGCGATCGTTACAGGGTGTAGTTCCGTGTTCCTGTTGTTTTTAGATAGCTGTATTGTGGTTTCAATTAGGAGTGATGACTGGCTAAGTTGGATTTAATTATAATAAATATTATTAAATATGTTCCTAATACCTATTGTAAATGTGCAAAAATATATATTTAATGTTACTGTATAAATAATGTTAGTTAAATTTGCTAATACTTGCAAATGTTAGTGAGAAGTATCTATGTATTGGTATTACTGTAAAATTGTTATATAAATAAGCTTAATACAACATATAATAGTCTTTTTATGTTATATGGTATTACAAAACGAAAATATACATTCAATCAGGTAAAAGAACTTTTTAAATACTAATCAGAAATAAATGATATTTTTTTGTATATGAGATTTATTATTATCTATATAACTAGCTTATTGAGTATAACATTTTTTAATTCGACTGCGCGACGCTAAGGAGGGTAATATGTTTATCAGTATATATATGTTGTTTCTATGTGACGTTTTAGCATTTATCGTTTGGTCTCTACAACACATTTTAATACTTATTAAGAAAACGTATAAAAATTTGAACGTAGCGGGATTTGAACCAGCGCAGCGCATCTTAGGAAACCGTCCAAGCGCTCTAACCAACTAAGCCATACGTTCACTATCTAATCTAGTTGGTCAAGTACTTTTCTTTACTAAGTGTGAAATAACACTTTAAAAATGTTAAAAAACCGATTTTGATGATTCTTATATCAACCGATTCGTCTTAGCCTGGCAATCGTCACTAAAGTCATGAGAATCACAACGACAAACAGACGTCATATTATGAAATTTTACAAACATACTTGGTAATTTTCATACTAGTATCAAATTTACTTCAGTATTTCTTTAGTACTTCAGTATTTATTTAGTACTTCAGTATTTATTTGAGGCCGGTCGTGGCGCAGCGGCACGTGGTGTGTCTGTAAAACCGACTGGTTGTGGGTTCGATCCCCACTTGAGGAGATGAAATATTTACTTAAATTTATATTTCCATTTCTTCGCTCTGGTGTCGAGGTTAAGCGCGGCGTTGTGTTCTGCCACTCAACACGCAATGCCTCCAGAATTCGGCAGAAAGTGGGGAACGGAGTGTCTTAAAACTAGGTTCCCTCTGCCTACCCTGCTGTGTGCGGGATATAGCGTGAAGCTAATTTCTTTAGTCTACCCTTCTTACGCAAGGATAGTAGTATCAGGGAGTGCCTACAGTCAGTGTACTGTAAAAGCATTTTAAAATCTTCACGATATTAACTTCCTCAAGAAAATAATGGAGATTGCGAAATTTTCGGACAACGAAGCTATTAAATCCCAACATAAAAGTAGCCCTGTTAAATTAAAATGGGTACATACTGTTAATCGAAATGAAAATATGAGCTTGCTTTTTTTAGTTTTACGCCGTCGGGTTTCTGTTTATTATAAGTATTTTTTTAGCATAAATTAAATAAATCAGCTTCACGCTGTATCTCGCACACAGCAGGGTAGGCAGAAGGAATCTAGTGTTAAGACACTCCGTTCCCCACTTTCTGCCGTATTCTGGAGGCATTGCGTGTTGAGTGGCAGAACTCAACGCCGCGCTTTGCCTCGACACCAGAGCGAAGAAATGGAAATATAAATGTATGTAAATATTTCATCTCCTCGAGAAATCCTCGGGGAATCGAACCCAAAACCAGTCAGTTACACTTCGTGCCGCTGCGCCACGACTGGCCTAAATGAAATGTTAGAAACATTTAAAAACTAAATTACCATACGTAGTCAAATGATAGCTAAATAAATCTTGCTTATATAGATATCAGTACCTCGTTAACACAACGATTAACCTACGCCACTGTTTAACGAATTATCTTGAACAAATATTGAAGGAAAACTTGTAATTGCCTTTTGTTAGCTCTACTATGTTTGGATCTGAGTTATCTTGGTGTAAATTGTTACTGCTAAACATTAATTATGTGGAGGTGAAGTCAGTAGCTGACTAAATTATTGTATTATACTTAATATTACATTAGATATTAATATAAATCAGTCGTGGCGCAGGGGCAGAAGGGTGGGAGCAAGAAGAACAAGCGTGACCGGTTGTAAGTTCGAACCCCACGCAAGGAAATGAAATATTTAATACACCAAAGCAAAAAACGCTCTTGTGTCTAGGCAAAACGCGGCGTTGAGATTCGCTACTCAACACGCAGTGTTTCTAGAATACGACGAAATGTAGGGAAGTGTCTGCCTCTACTAAAATATACAAACAGCTAAACACATCTATAATAAGTCATACGTAAATTATTAAATCTTACAAAATTAACACTTTACGTTAGCTTTTAATAAACTTAGATAAAAGCAAAAATTAAAGGGTGTTAAACAATGAGTACCGTTGATTACAGACGGCTGGCACCAGCTAATCGAATTAGCATCCCCGAACATTACATGTCCATTAGGCCTCCATAAACATGAGAAACGTATGTACATATGTACCTGCAAATTTAGCGTCGTTAAATTATGACACAAACTGTTTAACATTTCAAATTATTAAATTGAATTAAATACAAAAAAAATATTCTAAAAAAACAATCAGCTCCTCGTTGTATCCCGCACACAGCAGGGTAGGCAAAGGGAACCTAGGGTTAAGACACACCGTTCCCCACTTTCCACTGAGTTCTGGAGGCATTGCGTATTGAGTGGCGGAACCTAACGCCGCGCTTTGTCGCGACACCAGAGCGAAGAAATGAAAATATAAATGTAAGTAAATATTTTACCTCCTCGATTGTGTGAGGGCACACTCTGTGCCCCTGCGCCACGACTGGTCTAAAAAAAAATATTTATTGTTACTCTATAAAAAATATTCTAATTTAAATATTGCCCACAGTTTGTAATCTTAACTTTTGTAGCATTTCAGCTGCTTTAACTTTATTCAGACGCTACCTAAGATCAAATTCGTACTTACATGATATTCGTACATTTAATATAAACTCAAAATTAAAAACCTTAACATTAAAAAATATATGTAACGCGGAAAAATATATTACTTTGTATACGCTCCTTTCCCCATTTTCCGCTTAATCCTGGAGGCATTGCTTGTTGAATGACGTATTCCTAGACACTAGTGTAATTTTTTATACTTTTACAAATATGTATAATAAATTATCTATAAACATATATGATATTTCTAGTTTTTATTCTTTTATTTTTTACCTACTTCAAGAGCATTTTTAATACTAGTAAAGTAAGTGTATACGTCATTTCCGCTTCTCTTTGTTAAAAGGACCGTTTGCGTGATATGCTATATAATAATTTACCCCGCACAAGTTGATCTTGACTCCGTGACCTTACAACAAGAGTTGTCATTCAATGAACATTTGCGCATTGGAAATGAAATCGGTGGATCTAGTGTGTTTCTGTATTTGTTAACGTATTTACTTGTTGTAAACTATAGAATATAGAATGACTTAATAATATAAGTAAGAATATATATGCGATTTCTAATCAAAAAATTAACGGTTTTTAACCTTTTTAAATGTTAATCTGTGAGTGAAAAACGACGTGAACTCATAGGCGAAACTACTGGTCTTGGAAACTAAAATTGGGCATATCAGAAGGTTAGGGATAGTAGAGAAGCATTGAGAAAGGATTTCAGGAAATTCCTGCGAACGAGAATAACGGCATTTTCTATTATAGGTCTCAAAGTCCAAGCAAAAAAAAATGCTGGCGGCGAATAGTGTTATATATTTATAACTTACTAGAGGGCGCGCGCGGCTTCGCCCGCTTATGAGGAGTGAATCCTAAAAAAACCACGAAACACGTGTTCAATAAAATATTTTTAACTGTCTGAATTTAAATTTTTATAAAAATCGGTGGCAATTTAAAGATTTTTCCATATAAACTTTCAACTCCTTATTTGAACCCTTAGGGGGTGAATTCTTAAAAACCATGAAACACATGTGCAATGAGATATTTTTAAGAGTCTGAATTTAAAATTTTATAAAAATCGGTACAGATTTTTTTTTTTCCATACATACTTTCAACCCCTATTTCATCCCTTTAGGGTTAAAATTTTTCAAATTCCCTTCTTAGTGGATGTCCAGAATATGAAAATAAGCATCTGCCCAAATTTCACGTTTCTACCATCAGCGGTTACGGCTCTGCGTACGTCTTACCTCAGTCAGTCAGCACAAGTCCTTTTATATATATAGATAATTAGCTATAATAAAAAAATAAAACAATCAGCTGCACGCTGTATCAATCGCACAGCTGGGTAGTAAGAGGGAACATTCTGTTGCCCATTTTCCGCGGAATTATGGAGGCATTTTGTGTTGAGTAGCGGAACTCAACTCCACGCTTTGCCTCGACACCAGAGCAAGAAAATGAAATATGAATTTAAATAAATAAGAAAAAAATAAATATATAAATTGAAATAAATATTTCATTTCCTCGAGTGGTGCTCGAACCCACAACCAGTCGCGTTTACAGTCACACACTTGTGCCGCTGCGCCACACTGACCTCATTAGATTAGATATAATAAATGAATAGAAATTTAAACAAATATGACGAACACCTAACCTTTGTAGAATTGCCTATAATTGTGCAATGCCCACTCATTTACATTTAGGAATGAGGTAAATGCTAACTTCCAATATACGTTTTAAGAAATCTAAAGGTTCTAAATGTTAGGTAACATTATACTTTTTAATACCTACAAAATAATTGCTCAAGTTAGGACTATTACTATATATTGTACTATAAAATAAGTTTACTAGAAACGTGAAAATATTGAGGCCAGTTGTGGCGTAGGGGCACAAAGTGTGACTGTACAACCGACTGGTTGTGGGTTCGATCCCCACTCGAGGAGTTAAAATAATTACTTGAATTTATATTTCCATTTCTTCGCTCTGGTGTCGAGGCAAAGCGCGGCGTTGAGTTCTGCCACTCAATACGCAATGCCTCCAGAATTCGACAGAAAGTGGGGAACAGAGTGTCTTAACACTAGGTTCCCTCTGCCTACCCTGCAGCGTACGGGATACAGCGTGAAGCTGATTTATTTTTTTATTTATTTATGTGAAAATATCACAATTTCAATCACACCTAAATGGTATTGATTTTGTTCAATCTAAATTTACACAATTTTTTTATATGTAGTATCTATTATTTCTTATCTTTTATTATTATGTTTAATTAATCTCTTACGGAAAATCCTTAATGGAAACAGGAAATATTAAACATAATTCGTTTATAAGAGATGAAGAAACTTTTGTTTACTTACTTTAGAAGAAACATAGTTTTGATAGTACAACTCACAGATTTATTAATATTTTTTTTTCTTTATAAAATTGATTTCTTTTGTACCTACCGTATATTATTAAGCGCAAGTAATACAATATACGTCTTAATGAACTCTATAAAAAGAAAAAATGCATTCCACAGACGTTAACACACAACATGCGGTTACACGTTTATATAAGTAAGAATGATTTCATCTTTTTGGTTCATGCAATTCGTATAAGCTCAAGAATAAAAAGTTTAACTACATTTATAAAGAAAGTTGCAAATAATAATATTAATAAATAGTTTATTAGTAATTATATTAACAAATACGGCAAAATAAGGCCGTCGTGGCGCAGGGGTATAAGAGTGACTCTAACGTGACGATTGTAAGTTCGATCTCCACTCGAGGGAATTATTTATTATTTCCCTCTGTATATGATATAGAGTGTGAAGCTGATTTTTTTATTAACAAATTTTAAAAAATATTAGTATATATATTGCAATAGCGCAACAAAGAAAATTGATAATAAATAAAATATGATACACAAAAGTCAGCCATAGTTCATTGTCCCGGCATTATTTTACAATGACATCTCTTAATTAGGACGAAGAACTTGGAAACAATATATATGTACATATAAGGCCTTTTATATATGTAAGTATTATATATAATACGAAGTATATATAATACGAAGTGCGGAAAACTGTTTTACAGAGCGATAGCAAATCATGTATTTACAGGAAATATGTGTATAATTTCATAACCCGAGATAGTCCTAGTTTAATCTAATTAATTCAATATTTATAATGTAATTTAATACAATAATTATATACATAATGTTATTTATTCACATTATCACTGCAAGGCCTTTGTAAGATTTGAAAATTATGTTGTTAGTAATGATATAATTTACATTGTTTGCAATTTTTTTTATATTTATAGTAGTTAAAATAAGATGAATTATTAATAGATTTAATGAGGCGCACGAAGCGTGGTCACGATAGCAGGGTGAGCGGCGCGACCTCGCCTCGCTGATAGTGCCCACGCAGCCTGATTGTCGCCAACAAGTCAAAATCAACAGTTTTTTTCATTTGATCATACCCTACACTCGTAAATAATATATATTTTTTTTATGTTTTCCTTATTATGGGATATTCCCATTAATTGTCGTCGACAACAATCAAAAAAACAGATATTTGAACAATGAACAATAAACTTATGTTAAAAAAATATATAAATACAATGAACTTTTATAAATTAAAATATTATCAAGATATTGTATTATATTTTGCATGATTTCGTTTTCATTGAAAGTTAGTTTAGACAAAAAGAGTTGTCTAAATTGAACAGATTCGTTTTACTGCCAATTTAGTAAGCTTAACAATTGATAAACCCTTAGAGATTTGGAGGCTTAATTTTAATACAATTTGATTCAATGAAAACATCAATCAATATAAATATTTTAAATCAGCTTCAGCACACAGCAGGGTAGACAGAGGGTATCTAGTGTTAAGACACTCCTTTCCCCGCTTTCTGCTGAATTCTGGAAGCATTGCGTGTTGAGGAGCAGAACTAAGTGCCGCACTTTGCCTCGACACCAGAGCGAAGAAATAGAAATTTAAAGAAATATGTCATCTCCTCGAGTGGGGATCGAAGCCACAACCAATCGGTTTTACAGTCACACGTTGTGCCCCTGCGCCACAACTGGCCTCATAAATAAATATTTTCTATATATATACAAAAATAAAAAATAATCTTTGCAATTCATGCAAAGTAGCAACAATGAGTTTTAATATTTTACCAACACGACTGAGGTTGCGTTCCTTGATAAGAGGGTCGTAGAGTATTCATTCACAATATAATTACGCGAAATGAATGGATTTACGTCTCAGCAATACATAATATTCCAATCATTATTCTTGGAAGTGTCGAGTTCGGTATGAATAAGTGGTTTGCATGTTAAATAAACCTCAAATCTTTCAGGAAATAAACGCGGCGAACAGTTTATATTTTAATTATACAGAATGTAGATAAATTATATATATTTATATATTATATTGTTGAATTAAAAGTTTTAAAAACGTTTTTCGTATTTGACGCAGTTTCGCCCAATTTTTGAGATATTACATCTTGAGTACAAAATTTAACGCCACCCTTTGTCTGCTGGGGCAAGGAAATAAAAAATAAATAAATATTTCATTCCTCCACATGAATCGAAGCCACTACCATCGTTTACAGTTGGAAACTATCCCACTGCTTTGCAACAACCTCTAATAAAATATGTTTCGACTTTACGGTAGGTACAATATTTTATAGACTGAGATCTCAAGGCCCCCAGACCTACCTCATTTTAGCAAAATTGAAATGTTACAGTGTAATAGAAGACTATTAATAATATATTATATTCTTAAATATATAAATAAAACGGTATGCGTACTTACTAACTTGAAAGTGGAGCCCTTTCAGTGGTAGCGCTAACTAAAAGTACACGCTCACACCACGTTAACGTAGAAACTCTCGTATTTTTTAAGAATAAAAAAAACATATTTACTATTACCAAATCCTTTACGCCATTACTCCTGCCAGACGTTCTAAAGATTGTTCAAAATTAATATAACGTACTTACGTTATACTAGCACACCTCAATTTTACATATCTTACTTACGGGACCATTTCAAGACACCTTATAAGCAACCAGACCAATCCGATGGGCCCATCATCCCCCTAACATATGTACGTTTAGATGGCGCTGCTTCTGAAAGGGCCCCAATTTCAAATTAGTAAGTACGCATACCATCTTAAGTACATATTAGACTAGTCATCGTCAAAATTTCAGCTTTGCTAAAATGACGAAGGTCTGGGGGCCCTGGGATCTCGGGCTATTAAGTTATTAAAAAAAACAAAATCTTTTTTATAATATATATTTAGTAAAAATATAAGATTATTGTTTTGCAAAAAAAGACTAAAATATGTAACTAGGTATCGACTATGGGTGATGTCACATTTAACAATTCCTTCGTGCCTGCTTCAATATATTTAAAATATTTATCCAAAATTTCGGAATTTGACCCAACGTATCAGAGATTTAGTAATTATTATATATTTAAGTAACAGGGCTAGTTAACCAACAACCTTACCTACTACTCAACGAGAAAGAAATTAATAATGTAAATAATAATTATCTTAAGCAATAATTCCGATAAATATTATTATTATTAATAGTATAATTGTCTACGGAAGCCATACTGCAGTAGATTTTTATTGTTAAAATAATTTAATTAAATTAATATTTTTGTGTGCTGTTATATTTCTCAGCACTAAGGCAGCGGCAACAGATGATAACAATAAAATGATATTGAACCGTGTTTAAAATAATAACAGTACATTGTCGTACAAATATTCCACTGCGAGGGACAGAAAACGATAAATATAACTTAGATAAGACTCTACTAATTAGAATATGAGCTAATTAGATTTGTCGAAATTAGTCAAATAACACAAATCATTTGAAATTATTTTTTAAGTCAGCCTCCATTGTTTCTTATTTTTATGGGCAATAAAGTATATTGTATTGTGTATTCTTTTATTTAATATACTTTATATTTACTGCTAGGTATTAATATTACTATATTATTAGGACTTACATTTAAAGATTCCTGTTCATGATTAAAAAAAATAATCTTATAAGGCTAATATAATAAAAAAAAATATTTTTTTTTAGTTTATTTTCACTTTATCTCATATATGTATGTATGTATAGTCTTGAAAGCAGAGAGTACGTAGCACCAAGACACTCCGTTCCCCACTAAGTGTAAAGTAATTATTAGGAAAAAATATTAAAAGAAATTATTCACAAAAAAACAACCTACTCTACAATGATCAATATGTCGTCATCTTGTTAATATAAAGCATAAAAGTAGGTCACCATCTCATATTGTCAAATACTGCTCTAATTTATAATACAGTCACTACAATTTTTCAATTGTTCAGTTTTTTTAGATGATTTATCTAAATTCCTATTACTCATTTCTTAGAAGACCATGTTTCACAAATTACATAATTATTAAGGGGTATTGATGTATTCTAGACAATAAATGCGTAATAATATTGGAATGTATAGATAATAAGCCAATCGAGATATCAGATACACTAAGAAAACAAACGTGCCCTTAAATAAGTATACAATACAATTCAAATTCTTCAAATAATTGCCATAGAGATAAGAAGATAGTCGTATGTACGTCATATATTATTCATATATAAATGACGACTGGACGGATAAGCCATTTTAGCAATGTTCAAATTCAATTCTCTATCTATATATAATTTTATTCTATCTATATTAATTTCTATCTATATATAATATAATTTTAGGCAACATAGTACAATCACCGGTCGATCAGTGACAATTATTGAAGAAGAGTGCCTGTTGTTGATGGATGAGGAGCTCAATCTAATGCCTGAGACTTGAGACCAAGTAATTAGAAGTTTCATTTTTTTTAAATTGTGTTTACGTAAATAATTTAATAAACACATTTTTATAGAATGTTATTTTATTTAATTTATCGTTTCTTAGAAATATATTATCTGTTAGATGTCAAACGTACTTAATTATTGCCCAGGCAAGATTGTTAATGTTTAGGACTTGAAGAAGATTGACAAAGAAAACAAGCATTTTGCATTTTGGTTTTTTTTAGGCTTCACGCAGTATCCCGTCAATATCAGGGTGGGCAGAGGGAGAAGATACTCCGCGCCTCACTATATTATTTCATATATATATTATTTTTATATTTTATACACAAACATCGGACAAGCGCGAGTTGGACTCGCCCACAGTGGGTTCCATACAAAAATTGGAGTCACGAGCTTTTTTTGAAATTCAAGCTTAGCTTACCCAGAGCCCTTTCATCTGATACCTCACTTGAAACTTTACAGGTTTTAATACCAAATTCTGCCTCCCTTTTACGGCTATATTATTTTCTAGGATTAAAGATTATTTTTTTTTATTTTCAGATTTTTTTCTGAACTAGTACCACTTGTAGATGTTAGCTGCCAAATTTCATAACTCTAGGTCAACTGGATGTAATAAACTTTGATTCCCTTCGACACTATAAAGTGTAGAAATAAGCGTTTTTTGCGATATAAACCATATCTTTTTTTTTAAGTACATAAGTAAGTTTTCAGGAAATCATGAGACCGTAGATCTGGGTATATGGTTGAAATTTCAGTTCGATATCTACAAGTATTCCTGAGATAATGGCTCTTGACAGACAGACAGACACACGGACGCACAACAAAGTGATCTTATAGGGGTTTCTTTTTTCCCTAAAATATACGGGACTCTAAAAAAATAAAGATTAATAAAAAATAAAACTTTTTTATTATTTCATTTCAGGAAATAAATAAATGGAACGAAAGAAATATTCGTAATGCATTTTAAGTTTAAGTGGCAAACATGAATAATAGCATAGACCATCGTGGCGCAATGTGACAGTGTCTGGCCGTCATATACGCTATGGTTAAGTATTCTATCCCCACTCAGAGGAATGACCTATTTTTATTTCCGGCAAGATAAATCAGTGAATCACGCCAATAAATACGTCAAATTCGATAGTGTCTTGATTCTCTCTATCTACTATGCTATAGGACAGTTGGAGGGAGTAGCTGTTAATAATAGGTTACGTTCATAGTCAATTAAATCTCAATAATTTATGGTAGCCCCGGCTCGGCTGTTTTACATTGCTTACACAGCTTACAACATAATAAAAGTTTCTCATGTATTAAGTTAAATTATACATTTAATAATTTCTCCAGAACAAATAGTTGTAAATATATATTTAGGGCTCAAATTTATATTTTTTAAATATAGGAGAAAGTTTCATTTTCACACATTGTTAGCTTCCCGTTGTGTCCCGCACAGAGCAGAGTAGGCAGAGGAAACCTAGTGTCAAGACACTCCGTTCCCCTCTTTCCTGTCTTGAGTGGCGGAACTCAACGCTGCGCTTTATCTCAACACTAGAGCGAAGGAAAATATACATTTATATAAATATTTCATTTCGACAAATGGAGATCGAACCCACAACCAAGCCATTTTACAGTCACACTTTTTGCCCCAGCGCCACGACCGGAATAAATATGGGAGAACGTTGACACAATGTAGGAACAATATTTTTGCTATACGAGATTGAAAGAGATGATTCGAGATCAATTAATCTCATATTTAGAAATACATGTAATATGGTTGCCTAAAACCTTAAGTTGATACAAAATAAATAGTAAAAACATAAAACATTTCTTATTTTATTTGTAATAGTATGATGAAAATAAGTTACTGATATTAGGGGAGAGGGGGGTAGCTTTGAACAGGGGCACCTTTGAAAACCAACAGAGCTATTTTAAAAAGAAATATTGTTAGATTTTTTTTGAGTAGTGGCAGCATTAACCTGCACACGTGTCACTTGTTACCGCTGATATATGAGAGCCCGTGGTTGAGTTACGAGGAGTGTTTGATTTTGAGTAAAATTTTATACATTTTTAAATAAACGCGTAAGGATCGCAGGGATCCAATTCATGGTATATGGTTTTATTTTTTCCTCTTTTAGTTAGAATTTTTCATTTTACGTCACTATACTATATCCATGTTCCTTTAAATTTAATTTCTCTAAGTTCAAATTAGGGTAATAAGCTGTTTATTAAAAAATATTTTGTTTTATTTTCATAATATTAGGTTTATTCTATGATTGATTCTGACTGGTTGTGGATTCGATCCCCGCTCGAGGAGATGAAATATTTACTTAAATTTATATTTCCATTTCTTCGCTTTGGTGTCGAGGTTAAGCGCGGCGTTGAGTTCTGCCACTCAACACGCAATGCCTCCAGAATTCGGCAGAAAGTGGGGAACGGAGTGTCTTAACACTAGGTTCCCTCTGCCTGCCGTGCTGTGTGCGGGATAAAACGTGAAGCTAATTTTTACTTCTTACGTAGACTACTTCCCCCAATTTCAGTTGCTGGTTACGTCACGTACTACATTCATGTTTCCCTTTAAATTTAATTTTTCTAAGTTCAAATTAAGGTAGTAAGCTGTTTATTTAAAAAATATTATGTTTTATTTTCATAATATTAGATTTATTCTATGATTGATCCCATAATGTTAATTACTTCTACGAAGCCAAAGCTACTTTTTTGTTTTTTTTTAAGTCTATTAATAATATTAAAGTTATTTAACATTAGTACTAGTACAATCGCAATATTAAACTAGGTATATTATTTTTTTCAGTTAACATGGTACTGATATTTGATCTCCATCGTTTCTAATGTTAAGTTTATTGATAAAATTACTTAAAAGCTTTTTAATTTCATTGAATTCGATGATAGTTCAAAACTGCCCCATATATGTTCAAAGCTACCCCGCAAGGGGGGCAGCTTTGAACATTTGACTACTGCTACTAAAGTTGATATTGCACCTTTACCTTATATATTTTTCTACATACGATGCTACGATTGTGTGGCACAATAGTTGGACTAAGCATTGTGAAATAGTAAAGAAGTTAAAAACTGTAGAATTTTTAGATATGACACAAAGTTTAAAAATCGTTCGAATGTGCCCCCCTCTCCCCTACTTATATTGTGATGAAATTAATACATCACAGTGAATCATACTTAAATCAGCTAGAGTCAAGTCCGAATTGAAATTAAAACGTTGTTTCTGCAGCTATTTTCCTGACTAAAGTGTAGGATCTTGAAATAATTCTAAATATAGTTCAGACGTAGAGATACGATAGGTGTATTACGAATATTTTATATGAGTAAGGGCTCTGTTTGGATAACTGCTCTGACTCATGATCTTTCGCTGAAAACGATGAATATTAACCATCAAAGTAGTTGCTATTTTTATTGTATAATATATATCCTTATTTTATAAATATTTTCTAATATAAAATTGATGCAAAGAAAAATCTTTATATTAATATTACGAACTGTACTTATTAGTAGAGTTCGAACTTTACATAATAGTTTCTTTTTCTTTCAGCGTCAAGCTTTTTTATTCTTCATAATATGTATATATGTATATGTGGTGAAACTATAATAAATAACAATTTGAAATTATCTCTGTGTTTTAACATTCACTACACAGCTTGCCTGCTGAATCAAAGCTCATTTTAAATGTTAACTTCTTTTAAAAAATCACGTGACAAATTTTTTTTGACAAATTTAAGACTATCATAATTATATTTTTATGTCCGACGTATGATGTGATTATAATTACTAATTAGTATATCTGATATATAAATATCTATAATCTTTTTTTTTTTCAGCGGCACGCTGTATCTCGCGCGTATAGAGGATAGGTAGAAGGAGCCTAGTATTATGACACTCCGCTCCCAACTTTCCGCCGAATTCTGGAGGCATTGTATGCTGAGTATTGGAACTCAACGCCGCGCTTTTGCCCAGACACTAGAGCAAAGATATGAAAATATAAAATATTACATTTCCTCGTGTTAAGTGCCGAGACTCAACGCCACAAGTTATTTTGTTGATTTAAAAATAATTAATTTATCTCTATTGTTTTATTCTATTTGTTTAAATATCATCAATTATTAATTTTCTTTTTATGGTTACCGAACCCTAAATACCCAAAGGGCAAATGGGGACCCTATTACTAAGACTTCACTATCCGTTCGTCTGTCACCAGACTGTATTGCATTAACGATGACAGTTAGAAAGTTGATATTTTTACAGATCATGTATTTCTGTTACCGTTATATCAAAAAAAAAATTAAAAAAATATATGTTTAGGGGCTCCCATAAAATTTGATTTTTGATTTGATGATTTTTTGTCCTTTTATAGATAATGGAACCCTCGTGCGCGAATCTGAATCGCACTTAGCCAGTTTTGTATTTTTAAATTAGTTTAAAAGTATCAAAAATGTTCTACAAAAAGCAAAAATCGGTATTTCACAATATTAGGCGAGTCAAAACACTGATAACACATTTGAGTGAGTCATGAAATATTGAGAATTATTTACGACTAAATTTAACTCTATTCTCCGTAATTATAACAATAAATAAAAATATAACATAAAATTTTGTCAATATTTTTTGTGTATTTAATATATTAACAAAAATTAAGCATACCTATACATAATTAGATTTTTTTAATATATCAAAGAGCGATTTACTAAATATTTCGCGTATATTCTTAAGATATTCTACATCTCAGTTATAAACTTTAACGTTTAAATATATAAGGAAATTTACACAATATACATTTTTTAGATCAAGTACTACGTTCAATTCATGTCGTCACCAATACTTTGCACGTTAGAATTCCTTCGGACATCATATGGTGATTGTTTAGCATTAAAAATTATAAATACTTGATGAAGATTGATTGAAAAGAATATGATGTCTACTTATTAAGTCACACTTATAAATATTTACTAATTTTATATGACGCAAACATTATTACTATTTCAATGAGATTGTATCAGTCCGCCTTGATAATAGATAAAATAAATATTTTCTAAGACACTACCAACACAACTTTTATTTTAATCTTAGAAATGGTTACAGATATTTCTTTTATTCCTTTATTCTTTTTACCATTTCTTTTATTCTTTTAACATTTTATTTCTGTGAATGGTTGATAAGCCCCACGTTTGTTAGGAGTGTTTACTAGGATCAGTCATGAATCATACTCAGTAATTTACTTACCTATTCAGCTTGCAATATATGTATGTATGTATGAGTTGTTAATGTTCATTGACACTCGTTGAATTTTCGTATGACACTAGGGTGTAACATTTTTATATTCTTTGTTTAGGCTAATTATAATAAACAATAAATTTATTAAGAATAATATTGTTCATATGCTACAAATATACATAAATATATATGTATATGCTAAAAACTACAAAAAAAATTTGAAAATCTTAAATTTTATCATATTTGTTATTAAAATAATATCGAAGTTACTTAACAGCTGACATATTTATTGGCAAATCGCGAGAACGATGTTGGCACCACGGACCAAGATAATATAATTATGAATAATATAAGCACATTAGGATAAAATATGCCGAATCAATTAGTAAATATTCGGCCAACGTTTCCTCGAAGTTTTTGATAAACTGTTATGTACATAGTATGTGTGTGCGAGTGATTTTACCTTTTAAGCCAGCCAGTACGAAGTTTGTGGAATCGTACTTTATTGACTTACTTCATCATTACGAAGTTACATCAAGTTAAATAAGTAGGTACTTACGTACTCATAAATACCGACGTGTACGAGCAGTGAGCTTGTTGGTTGCTCACTTACAACTTTCTAATAAATTTACCGACATGCTTCCATATAAAAAATAAATAAATGCATAAATAAAAAATAAAAAATTGTTTATAAAATTATATAATATATTTACCTCACAGATCACTTTGGCGTGTCACTTCAGTAATGACATACAAATACACACTTCACTTTCAGTACACTTGGAAAAGCCCGTTAAGCTGAACAAAATTGGCCCATACGAGGATTATAAACAATATAGTCGCAACGCACGTACAATAAAAAGAGCTTTTTATAATAATTAACCAATTTTTAATTAAACAAAATAAATGTTTGAATAAGTATCGATAGTATACAGTGTCGTCGTACGTATCGTATCGTGGTGGGACCACGCAGGCTGGCGGCGGCAAGGCAGCGCGTGCACTGAGAGGTAGCCGTGGCCGATGGGTCTCCGCTGCCGGCCGCCGCGCGACTCTGCCCCGCGCGTGCGTCGGACCTGTTCCAAGCACCACTATCTCAACTCGAACCAGCCTGCACTCCGGCACCGTCACTCGCCACAGGCAGCTCGCCATCGTCACACGTTTTCCATTGTGAAGACCACACAGCTTCTCGGATATCTTTTAGGTCTCATTATCAAATACACTTTTGACACTCGTAAATAAATTCATTCGCGATAATGTTAGACTAGTTTATTAGAATTGCTCTCGAGAATGTGCATTGTGGAGGTCGTGGACTGATAAAAGCAACAGGCGTTTTACTTTAATAAAATCTAAGTTCCAATATACACACATGAGTCCAATTCTTATACATATGCAGATATACATGGGTATAGGTTTATTTATTTACTAAGTAATAATTCATTTAAAATCAATAATTTGAAATAGACCGTGGATATCCTTAAATACGTTATTTTCTTCATTTAAAGTTTATATTAATAGATAGGTAAAAAATATGATGAAAACAAAAAAAATAAAAAAAGGCATTGAAGTCTTTGTTACCTCTGCCATATTTCATTTTAATCGTTTTTTTTTTTAATTTTCACTCCACCGTACCTCACTAGGTACCGTACTTTTTTTTCGTATTTTCTCTAACGGCCAGTCAATTAATTTATATATTCTTTTTCTATTAATTAATTACACTTCATAATGTACTTATATATTTAGTACTATATTTATAAATTTAGGCCACAGATGTATTATTATTTTTTAATAATTATTATACATTTATTATAAATATATAATAAACAATGGGGTAAAGTCAAATTTTTTGAACGACTTCGGTCATGGCAACCGCTTCAACTACTATTCATTTCTTCGATTATGCACTCAAAAATGCTCTTACATTCCCAATCTTCGCAGTGAATTTGTGTGTGCATAAAGAACGTTATAATAAAGTACATACTTTGTTTACCTATTAATAGCTCATAGTAGGGGAGAGGGGGGTAGCTTTGAACAGGGGCACCTTTGAAAATATGTGTTAACAGAGCTATTTTAAAAAGAAATTTTGTTAGTTTTTTTTTGAGTAGTGGCAGCACTAACCTGCACACGTGTCACTTGTCACCGCTGATATATGAGAACCCGTGGTTGAGTTACGAGGAGTGTTTGACTTTGAGTAAAATTTTATACATTTTTAAATAAACGCGTAAGGATCGCAGGGATCCAATTCATGGTATATGGTTTTATTTTTTCCTCTTTTAGTTAGAATTTTTCATATATCATGCAATAAACTAGAAATTAATACAATTTTTAAACTTTTACTTGAAAAAAAAACGTTTTTAATTTTTCAAATACCACTGAGGCAGCTTTGAAAAAAATAAGGGGGGCAGTTTTGAATATTTTTATATATAACAAAATACCGCGAAAGAAAAACAAAACTAAACTGAACTTTTCTTTACAAGAAACTGACTCAAAAATGCATTTGGAATCAGAAGAGGAAGTGACAATTTACTGTGACGAGAATGAAGATACTGATACCTGTGCGTATGAAGACTACGTAGTGGAATTAGACTACCTAAGTGGTAGTATAAATATTGGAGACTCCATTTTAGCGAATGTTTCATCATCTATGAATAGTAAAAAAGTAGCTTGTACAATTTTTTTCTTTACATCACTATACTATATCCATGTTCCTTTAAATTTAATTTCTGTAAGTTCAAATTAGGGTAATAAGCTGTTTATTAAAAAATATTTTGTTTTATTTTCATAATATTAGGTTTATTCTATGATTGATCCTGACTGGTTGTGGGTTCGATAACCCGCTCGAGGAGATGAAATATTTACTTAAATTTATATTTCCATTTCTCCGCTTTGGTGTCGAGGTTAAGCGCGGCGTTGAGTTCTGCCACTCAACACGCAATGCCTCCAGAATTTGGCAGAAAGTGGGGAACGGAGTGTCTTAACACTAGGTTCCCTCTGCCTGCCGTGCTGTGTGCGGGATAAAACGTGAAGCTAATTTTTATTTCTTACGTAGACTACTTTCCCCAATTTCAGTTGCTGGTTACGTCACGTACTACATTCATGTTTTCCTTTAAATTTAATTTTTCTAAGTTCAAATTAAGGTAGTAAGCTGTTTATTTAAAAAATATTATGTTTTATTTTCATAATATTAGATTTACTCTATGATTGATCCCATAATGTTAATTACTTCTACGAAGCCAAAGCTACTTTTTTGTTTTTTTAAAGTCTATTAATAATATTAAAGTTATTTAACATTAGTACTAGTACAATCGCAATATTAAACTAGGTATATTATTTTTTTCAGTTAACATGGTACTGATATTTGATCTCCATCGTTTCTAATGTTAAGTTTATTGATAAAATTACTTAAAAGCTTTTTAATTTCATTGAATTCGATGATAGTTCAAAACTGCCCCATATATGTTCAAAGCTACCCCGCAAGGGGGGCAGCTTTGAACATTTGACTACTGCTACTAAAGTTGATATTGCACCTTTACCTTATATATTTTTCTACATACGATGCTACGATTGTGTGGCACAATAGTTGGACTAAGCATTGTGAAATAGTAAAGAAGTTAAAAACTGTAGAATTTTTAGATATGACACAAAGTTTAAAAATCGTTCGAATGTGCCCCCCTCTCCCCTATATGGTATGAGTACGTGATGGTAGAATAAATCAGTTATTGTCAGAAAGTCATTGCTAAAGAAACAGCAAAAAATTAACAGAAATCAAAAACACCATAGACAACCAAGATATCCAAGCTAGCCAAGAATAAAACAAAATATGCGTAGTTGACTGCCAATCTTTACTTGGACAATACAGAAAATAAAAGAACATACGAGATAACTATGAAATATTTACATATTCGTAAAAAATCATATTCATAAATAATATTTTTCAATATTCCTAGTTATTTCAATAAAATTATTGATAGATATTTATTCGCCTTTAGTTTGCCATTATATGTCATTAAATTTAATTGATGATGAAATGGTTTCCCATTCTTTGTATTATATAATTAATATTTCTTATCTACTATTTTTACAATATACCTATATATTCGTACATAAAGACAACTCTCTGTTAGAAACTACAATAAAATATACTTAAAATTGAACTTCTGCCAACTAGGACAATATGTATTTGGTATGCTTCTTAGGTTATTCATTTTGCTACGATTTATTATAACTTGAAACCATTTCTATGAGACGGAGCACGGAATGAGGCAATCATTGCATTGCTATATGGAATAGAGCAACCAACATTTGTGAAGATATTTATATTATTTTATATATTGTTAATAATAATATAATAATAGCTACTCGCTCGCTTTAGTTAAGTACGTTATACACGGTCAAGCACAATGCAGATAAATTGATAGCCATTATTTACCTTTTGTTTTTTTTTTAATATTTTTTCTCTTCTGTAACAAATTAAAACTAGTTAAATGAAATAAATAATTACTTTTAATTTAATAGATAATTTAAAGTTCAAATCAATATAATATATCTGAAGCATCGGCACTGCGTCTGACTGTTAACGCTTCAGTTGTAGGTTCGATTCCCACTCCAAGGAATGTGTTCAAGTAACTCAATATTTCGAAAATTATTCGGAAAATGGGGAACAGGGTAAGGTGCCTTAACAATTTAGTTAGTCTCATCTAACAAAGATAAAACTTATATTTTACGTCATTCAACATCAATAATTTGAGTTTGTAAGAACATGTATCTACAATACAGACGACCATGATCGTAATTAAGAACTAACAATACCAACTTCGTTAAAAGTCGTCTAATTTTTTAGCATCGTACGATATTCAAATAGCTAGATCAAAATGGATAATATAAGAAATTAAAGTAGAGTACAAATTCAATAATACCTGTTTTAAATTGCAATAAATTAGTGATTAAGATTGTTAACAAAAAGTTGTACCTACATCAACGAATAAAATCTTGATTTGTTTTGATATTTTGCATTACACGAAATATCATTCATTTAACACACTGGTTCCCAACTAATGGTCCGCGGACCACTAGTCGTCCGCAGAAGCCTAAATATGGTCCGCGAACGATTTTAATTTTATGACTTAGGATGGTGAGGGGAAGTTTCTGTTTGATTATCACAGTTAATTTTTATTATACCTACATGCATAGTGGTCCCTGCTACCAAGAATGATATAAAAGTGGTCCTTGATCAAGAAAATATTGGGAACCCCTGATTTAACAGAACACTCTACAACAGAAAACTATCTAGAATACGGAGATCTTAAATTATTGTAAAATATCATGAGCTATTCAAATTAATATGATCTTTGTAAGAATATATTTCTCTATGTAGATATATATATGTATATAATAAAATATCATTCTTATTTGTATTTTTTTTTAATTTCCTATTAACAAAACTAAAAAATACGTAATAGTAATACGTAATAGTAAGTCGTCAGTACATTTAACTAATAAAATATTCTATTATTCTCAATTTTATTACGACTTACGAGGCAAAGCGCGGCGTTGAGTTCTGCCACTCAACACGCAATGCCTCCAATTCAGCAGAAAGTGGGGAACGGAGTGCCTTAACACTAGGTTCTCTCTGCCTACCCTGCTGTGCGCGGGATACAGCGTAAAACTGATTATTACGAAATACTTACATAATATAATATTAAAAAAATAACAATGTACAATTCACCTATCTCGAACACAAACAATTATGAAGTAAATACTTATTTATTCGCTAGTATCTAGTCGAAGTATGTAATTTCCCGTGTTCAATCTAATGTGACCGGCGCGACACGGCGCCAGGCCCGTCGGCATCTCATAAAGGCCGTTTATGCTAATACATCACCAGATCACAGAACAAGAGATTTCTCGATCGAACGACGTAAAATTTATTAAGTGTATAAATGGCTACCCGTAATTTAACATGAACGCTTTTAATTATTGGTGTAGTATGTTAATCTGTAACAGCCACAATATAAATACATTACTGATACTTAACTACGGCTGTGACATTTTAAAATCATGTTATTTAAAACGTGTTTTAGTTAAGAAAGTCGAAAAGGAACGGTTGTTGCTTTAACAATAAGTGAATTTTACGTGGTGATGTGGTTAGAGAGGTTATATAAAATATCTGTTTTAATAAATTTTGGCACAGATAAATTAAGCTATTCGGTAATTATTTAATATTGTTAGATTAAATTTACTATGAACATAAGAATATCTTGTATTACAATATAAGCAACAAAAGTAATTTTATAGAATAAGAGAACGCAGTCACCTCAACATGTGTTTTTGTATATTTTACCTAAGAATTATCAATAATAAACGCAATATACAACGTTGACACAAAATTAAATAAATAAATGAACAATTTAAAAAATGGACGGTTGGTATCAGTTACAAGCAAACGACGTCCATATTGTCTGGTCGCGATATAGGTAGCATTCATAAACGCCTTCTTTATAGTGGGTATAACAATTTAGCGTGTGTTTCACATACAAAATGCCTAATAATGGTGAGTAATCGTGAGCCGCCGCTGCTATATTAGCCAGAGACTTGCAGGCGCGATGACAGGAGTTAGAATAAACAGAACCAGCGCAGGTACGTCTTGGCAACGCAAACTTCAACATATTTGCGTGCGTTATTACGCAAAATTTATCAATTTTCGCAAGAATAACATGAAAGTAAACGAATAGTGATATATGAGCAACAAATAGTTAGGAATCGATTACGTATAATCGATTTTTTTCGTGTTTTGTATGTATTGAAATAACGTTGTAGTCATTATCTTCGTAATAAAAAATATACATGTGCTGAATACAACTAACTATACGTACCATATACGTACATAGAATATAAAAAAAAATGTTCATGGAAATTGAACATTTTAACGCGGCGCTAAGTAATTTCTGATGTACTATAGACACTTAATACACGATGTCAAGGCTCTCGCTATTCATCCTAGACATGCAATTAGGATCTCACCGACTCGTTTACCGAAGTATCAATGATCACTGGCAAAATTATACCTAATATTGAGCGTAAAATGGAAAATTCCAGCCAGATTAAGTATCTAAATATCGAGGTTATCATAACGTATTGCAATATATAGACTAGTATGTGTTCTGTCTGTAGACCTGACCTAAATTATAAATTACAAGTTAAAATAAACCGCAATTACATTCTAACATTACCACTGCTTTCGTCAATTGGTTTCTACATTTTAAATTATTATTTTGTATCTGTATTAGGCAGAAATAATAAAAGAAAGCAATATATTAACACTAAACATTTAAATTTGTTCTAAATTCATATTTAGAACACACGTTAATTTCGGTATTTTTATTTGGATTCTAAATAAAAACTTGTTGTATTCTTAAATATTTTGATCATTACCCATCATATATTGTCTAGGGGCTACTTTGGAATGCGGACGCGAATTCACATGTACACAGTACACACCGCAAAGGAAATAACATTGAGATATGCATACTTTATTAAAATCAAGAGTAGCCAGAAATTACACATATTTCTTAGTAATGTTTAAAATTACGCAGAGTACGTTACCGTCACACGCTTGTGGGTTCGATTTTTAATTTATTAATGAATCATTATTTATTAATATGTTTATTTCTTCGCTCTGCTGGTAACAAGTAATGCTTCAAAAATTCGGCGGAAAGTGGGGAACGGAGTGTTTTAACAGTAGATTCCCTCTGCTTGCCCTACTTTTTGCGGAATACAGCTGGCATAGCATAGCATAAAGCTGGAAAAAAAAAGATGAAAAAACGTCAGGCACTCTAATAGTCCGAACGTGTGCGTTCGCGAAGTCCGCGCGACCCACAAACAATCCTATAAGTGCCCTAATTAACTTCCACGTAACTTAAACTAAATACTGAGCAATTAATGACAATATAACGGATTTTATAAACTGTATTTATTGATCGTACAACATCCAGAGGCTAACATTTTTTTTTTAACATCAAAATTTCACGTTTGTTCATATTATTTTATGCATACATATATGAAAGCATGTAAAATCTTTCGAGATAGTCTTGAAGTTCGTGACGAAGCGGAGAAGCTCCAAAAGCATCGCCTGAGATGATATGGCCAAGTTGCGCGCCGGCTCAGGGACTATGTCGGACGGAAATAACTTGTTAGGTCTGTTCCGGGACTAAGGGAGGTATAACTCCAGGGACAGACAATACGCAAAAGAAAGCGATGTCTGAATGTCGTGGTGTAGGACATGAGAGCCAATGTACTAACTACTAAACATGCTGAAGACTGTATAAAGTGGAATAGATTGAGTCGGAAGGCAGACCATGGCAATTAAAGCCGGGACTAATGCCATGGACAAGAAAAGTATATGTGCATGTAAAATATTAAAAAAAAAGATTCAAGATGAATAGGAAAGTTATGCTCAACAATTTAACAACTACAATTGTTAACTTTTCTATTTTAATCTTTACTATTATAACATAAAACATGTTTTGTTTACTTCTATTATAAAGATTTTATTTCTTTTTGTGCAAATATTTTTTATTTGTTATTTTTTTGTATATTTACCATAGCTATAATAATTATTACTAAGCTTAAAGTACTTATACGTTGAGTAAGTTGAATAAGCATTAAAAAATATATGTGTTACCAAACAAAGTGCGTGATGAGGCACCTTAAATTGCTGTGCAATTTATTTTGTATAAATTTAGTACATTAATAAATGTATTGTTTTTTTAGCTTCACGCTGTATCATGAAGGTTAGCAACTCCTTTTTCCATTTTCCACTGAATTCTCGCGGTATTACGTTCGAGTTGAATGGCGGAGATCAACGTCGCACTTTTATGTGTAAAAGAATAAATAAAGAAAAGGTCATGGTGCGACATACATAATATATGTAAAATATTACACTAAGCATACTTTTTATAGAAAATGTGTAAAACTGAATAAA
Source organism: Heliconius himera (assembly GCA_021202915.1). Classification (NCBI taxonomy): domain Eukaryota; kingdom Metazoa; phylum Arthropoda; class Insecta; order Lepidoptera; family Nymphalidae; genus Heliconius; species Heliconius himera. The sequence goes on from JAJHJA010000236.1 coordinate 178,629, forward strand.
GGGATACATAAATCAATCTGGATAAGTTTTAAATGGAAATAGGCATCATTATAGATATAAACAATGCAGAATGTTTATCAAATTCACAGTAAATCACTTTGGTGGATCATTATCTCTTTGTCCATAAACATTGGCGTTTTATTATGTGTTTACTTAATTTCCGGATATAAATGAACAGTTTATTATCTCTTGAGGCCAGTCGCGGCGCAAGGGCACAGCCCCTGCCTGTGGGTTCGATTCCCACTCGAGAATATGAAATATTCAATATTTTCATTTCCTTGTTCTGGTGTCGAGATTAAGCGCGGCGTTGAGTTGCGCCACTCAACACACAATGCCTCCAAAATTCGGCGGAAAGTGGGGAGCGGAGTGACTTAACACTAGGCTCCCTCTGCCTGCCATGATACACGCGGGATACAGCCTGAAGCTGAAAAAATAAATATCTCTTGAAGTGACGTTTCTCTTTACAGCGATTATACCATAATGGTCCTGAAGGGTATACCGCACTTTTAAGCTTTTGTTTCATTGTGTGCGAAACGCGTGGGCGTCCCTCTGTTTTTATTCATTCATTTGTTTTATATATACTTATTTCTGATGTAATGACGAAGGCTTCGCGACAAATTGGCGCCAGCTATGAGGAGTCGTTAATCCCTTAATATGTCCGACCTCATTTTAGCTTGGCCTTGATTGATAATCCATTGGACAATATTATTTATTGTTTATAATTGATGTGCTTTATTAATTTCGTATATTTTATTCATAATAAGTCATTTACATCTGTTGAATTGTATTTTTCTTCAATAACAATAAAGAAATCTAAATCGGCAATTTTTCATCAGATTATGAATGATATTTTGCACTCTGTATCCTGCACATATTAGTTCAGACAGAGAGAACGTAGTGTTAGGATATTCCGTACTCCACTTTTGACCGAATAAATAACAATAATAGTACAACTATTTGTACACAACTTATTGTGTTAATCTTATTTAAAAAATATTATTTACTTTTGTATTTTATTAAATAAAACCATCAATATATTTGCAGCATTTGAGTTTTTTAAAAAATATATTCCGTAATTTACATTTCGGTTACTAATTTACAAAACGATAAATATTAAAGATTTTTTTTTTCATTAGAAAAAAGGTTGTGCGGACCTTTTTAGATAAATAGGTAAAGTAAATCTACACCAGGCGCCGAGAATTCCGGCTATGCCATAATGCCAACGGAAATGCCGATATATCTGTAATTATAGTGTCATAGTTATATAAGATTTTTTATTAAAAACGTAATAAGGCTTTCAGACTGGTAAAAAATATAATTAACAATCTAATCGCTCAATAATATATACCTTAACCACAACCACACAAGCACACATGCAGAGCCTCGTACTTGTCGATCGTGTTTTTCAGTCAGTTCGGAAAAAAGATTGTATCTCTAACAGTAACATTATACCAGGAAAAATAGCAAAGATAAATATGTTTGAAAAAAGTGGTAAACACAGGACAACTAAGGCATACTTATTTTAGAAAACGTATAAAAATTTGAACGTAGCGGGACTATTTTTCTTTCCTCAGTGTGGATTAACACTTTAAAAATGTTTAAAACTAAGGCATAGTTGTCCTGTTGCCCCATAGCGGTTGAATTTATTTATTAAATATTAATAAATGAGCTTAACGAGTGCTTATATATACAGGCGTGTAGGTAGGTCTACCTATAATTAAAACTCACTCTAAATTATTCTCTTGTACGTATTATAGATATCTTATTTTTTTTGAGCTAGTCGGAATGTTTCTTTTTCTTTTTCTAGCCAGTGCCATGAAATGAAAATATTGCCCTGGGTGTAAATAGGACTCACAACAGTCGCGTGTATAGTCACACGCTTGTGTCACAACGGCTTCTAATATTATATAGTGTTCTAAAATTATAAGCTTCACGTTGTATCCCGTTCACAGCAAAGTAGGCAGAGGGAATCTAGTGTTAAGACACACCGTTTTCCACTTTCCGCCGAGTTCTGGCATTGCGTGCTGAATGACGGAACTCAACGCCGCACTTTGCCTCGACACCAGAGACATTTCTTCGAGTGAGGATCGAACCAAAAACCAGTCAATTACACACTTTGTGCCCCTGCGCCACGACTGGCCTCAATTTGATATCAATATTATAAATGAAAAAGAACTATCAAAAGTGAACATTTCTATATTTGCGCCATTTATTATTGCACATAAGAAAATTATCAAAATAAATGAAAAGGTCAAAACTTTTGCAACTTACCTAGCATAGGTACATACTTTTCAATTAAGATCTAAACAGCGTAAAATAATATGAAATATCACTGCACAAATTAAATCGTGTCACGGAGTCACTTCTGCCTTGTTGCACTTGCAGACAATAAACAGTGACCTGTAAAATATCCTGATTTCTGCGTGCCTCTATGCCACACGAGTGTGAACATTATATTTGAAGATTTTTTTATTTCAAATTCAAAATTCAAATCATCATCATCATCTCATCATCATCAGCATCATCTCATCTAGCAGGATATTTATGACATTCCACTCCCCACTTTCCACTGAATTCTGAAGGCATTGCGTGTTGAGTGGTGGTTCTCAACGCTATACTTTGCGAGAAAATGAAAATATTCAATATCAGATTTCATTTCCTCGAGTGAGAATCGAACCCGCAACCTGTCGCATTTACCGACACACGCTTGTACCCCTGTGGTACTGGCATCTATTAGAAGATTTCCTGGCGTACATTAATATTATAATTATATATTTTTTCTTTTAAAATTTAAACATATTTATACTGTTACTGAATGTCAAAAATGTAATCAACGCTCTAAACTGAAGGGCTGATTGGTCTTATTAACCCCGCGATCTTGTCAGTCTGCCTGTAATTGAAACGAAGCCTTGATATGTTTCAATTGTTTGATATCATGTTTTCTCTTTGTAAAATGTAATTAAAATGTTTTTTGTAAATATTTAGTAAGTAGAAATATATATATCTTTTAATATAATACATATCAATGTTTTAAAAACGCGGCGTTGGGTTCCGCCATTCAACATGTAACACCTCCAGAATTCGGCGGAAAGTAGCGAGTGGAGCGGAAGTCTAATAGAAACGGAGTCTCTTAACACTTATGTCCCAGGTTCTGTCCAGGTCTGGTTACACTGCTATGTGCGTGATACACAGAGTAGAGCTAAAAAAATGTAAATGTCAATGTTCCAGTGAATATTAAATAATTCGTTAAATAATGAGTCTTTTTTTTGTGTCAGGTTTTTTGGAACTCTCATTTAAAAGAGTTCTTGTTTTGGATTGGCCACATTTAAGATGCTGCCTAAGAAATACCCCTCAACTGTAGAGCTCTCTTATGGGGCTTAAACTAAATTAGTTATGGGGCTTGGATCTTGTTCCTAGTAGAGTTTTGATATTTGCTATAAGTAACTACAGACTATCCACAACTATTCGAGATAATAATTGTTTTTTCGAAATTTAACGTTATATTAATTACGAAGTTTGAAAAGCACTTACCAATTTACGAATTAAAAAATTATTTTATAATATTGGATTTATTATGTCCTATTGAATAAATTAAATGACTTTATATAGTTTATATTAAACTAGGTTTTACCTGTGGCTTCGGTCCCGTTTTCAAATGACTGTGAATTGCGTAAGACACATCCTATGAGGTTTCCGTGGAAAAGACAGACATATAACCTATAACTACCTCGTAATGTAGGTAATACATAGTTTAATAGCGAAACTAAACTATTAATCTCAAATAAAAACTAAATTAATTATATTTCTCATTGATAAAATATTTTTATATTCACACGCTGTATCCCGAATAAAATATTATTATTCGGGATACAGCGTGAAGCTAATTAATTTTTTTATTTATTTAAAATATTTTTCTACGATTTTAAGTAAATGAGATCAATATATCTGTTCTACATATTCTTTCCCATTACATACTATATAGACATTTTTATATGAGCAATGACGACAATTCCCAAAGTAAATTGACGCACGTTCGAGCCCACGCATATTCATTATACACTTCAGAAATATTATCCTTATCTGGTAATCCACACAAACCATTATAGAAAACATTTAATATGTTCATAAAATTATGATTAATTTATTCTTAGTTATTTTTACAACAGAGTATTTAATACCATAGAACTTTTATTAATACAATAATAAATATTTTAGATATTTTAGCTATCTAATTATTGGAATTTGTATTTGTAGATGAGTTTTAAAAGATTTTTTTTCTATTTTATATATATATCTATTTTGAGATTTAATATATATTGATGTCTTGAGATTGAATATGCACGGGATTAGTTACTTTGGAATAATAAAATAGAAATAATATTGCCGAAATTTATCAGTATCTAGTCCTAGTAAAATAAAATAGTTAGAATATTAAAAACAGCCCTTATATTTAGCTATAATGATAGTATTGAATTAAGTGAGTCGATAGTACTATTAACAAATATGCTTATGCGTATTGGCACACCGAGACCCGATGCTTACACCTGATAAACCTGATATTTTTTGGGTTCCGTATCTCAAAAAAAACGGAATCTTCATAGGATCACTTTGTAGTCCATCTCTAAATTCAATTGTTTATGCCGATTATTTATCTCAAGATTGCGTGGAAGTATTAAAGAGAAATTTATGTAAACATCCACGTCTACAATCCCTTGAAACAAAGAAAAAATTAAATTTCTAGGTCAACACTATCAAAAGATAAGATTTTAAATTAAATTTTCTGTATTGTTTTTACTCCATTTTGTTTCAAATTCTCCATTTAACTAAAAAAATATCCTAGAGGATACTTTTCGTAAATTAATAATTATGATATTTGGCACAAGTGAGAACTTGCACTAAAGGTAACATTTAATAAGTATTTCATATTAAAAATAATCATTACAAACTTACATTTGTAGTTCATTTCATTCAATACACAATACTTATGCATACGCCTGCAAATTTTTTATTTATCAACTTTATTCGCCGCGTTACTAAAGTTATGAAATTTGGCAAAAAGTGAGAACTTACAGTACAAATAAAAGAGAAAAAGAAGAAATGAAATTTGTATTTTAATTACCCCTGCAAAGTTAAGTTTGTAAACTTTTATCTATAAATGAATGTTTGTCTGTATGTTCTTTATAGAATCGTAAACTATGCATTTGATCATGTGATGATCTTTGGCAAAAGGTGTCTGAGTTGGTACCATCAACTTTCGACAGATGTTGCCACTGTCATTCTAATGAATTTCATAAGTTACCGTAACAAATAGACTACTCACGCATCAGAAAACCTTCTGATTTATTTGTTTATGCTCCAGATGGAAAACCAAGAAATATTATGTATCCCACAGCACTTTAATAAATATCGAATTGAAACGAAATGCAGCAATGTCACATTTTTTTCGAAATTAACAAAATCAATAAAATGACTCAAAATAATTTGAATACTTGAATAATGTCTTCAACCCGAATAAACCCGAACCCTCGGTGTACAGGTCCGACTCGCATTTGACCCATTTCCTTTTTTTCATTCACTCAGTTATTTTCGCGCCAATTACAATAGTGGGATAGAGTAACATGTGACGTCATAGAATGCTCAATAATGGCCGCTTGCTTTGTGGTTTCTTGCAATCGACAGATGAAAAGCCCCAATTTACTTAACATAAGAAAAAATATGTAATTTATTTTTATGCCACTATGCGATAATAATTGTAATTATTAATACTTAATAATTCTAATTATTATTTATCTATATATATAATTCATATTTTATTATTACGGCTGTTAAGTAGCCAATTGAAGTATACATAACTTAGAAATACTTAATATTTTTAATACTGTTAACTATCAATACACATCATTAAATTAGGCACGGTACAAATTTAAAAGTAGTCATTTTGTTTAATCATTATTAATTGAATGAACAAATGATACAGAGGGCAAATGTTAGTAGATATGTCACGTTGTTTTCTGTCAGTGCTTGGTGACTCGATAAGAAGTCAGTTGAATATCAGCTACTTCCTGTAGATCCGTTTTTACAGTCTTATAACCATACGAAACAAATTAAAAATTTCAAATTATTCAGTCGACATTAAATTGAAATGTGATTATTGAAAAAAAAAATATTATGAAATTTAACTCATTTGTCGTACCTATTATTATTATATTTATGTTTACCAGATTCTACTTATATAAAAATTGCTTATCAGCTTTCTTATCATTCACAGTACTAATTCACAATAATTAATGTAGTATATATAAACGTTACAATGAACTAATTCTTACAATATTTAGCGCAAAATGTACTATTATCTCGCCACATCCGGTGAATTACACAAAAGCTATCAGAAGATGCTGTAGCTTATCGGGACCTTTGCCACTGTTAAGGTTTATATTTGAAACAACATAACATAATCTAGCATTCGTTAGTACTTAGATTATTAGGTATAAAAATAAATATAAAATTCTTTGCAAAATACTCAACGAAAAGCTAAAGACAATAATTAGATACAATATAGTATAATATCAGTACAATTGCAGTGAAATTAAACATTATTACAGTGACATAAGTGTGTGACAGTAATCGGGAATGGTTGTGAGTACAATCTCCAGTCGAGGAAATGAAATATTTATTTAAATTCATATTTTCAATTCTCTGCTTTGTTGTCGAAGCAATGGGGAACGGAGTGTCTTTACACTAAGTTCCTTGTGACCAGCTATGTGCGAGAAACAGCGTGGAGCTGATTTTTTATTACATTAACGCTTAATCGTAGAAATATTCAGATCATCTTGGCACACAGTCTACGACAACGACTACTTCCCTAGTTGTATATTCAATCTGAAGTCCTAAAAATAATAATAATTAATTTTTTATGCCTTTACATAAAAATATATAAAAGCGCAGCACTCGATATCAACACGGAAATTAGAAGAAGGGAGTGTCTTAACATCACTTCTTTTTACCTATGGCGTATAAAAAATATTCGAAAGTATTAAAGTATTTTAAAAATAATAAATATTAAATGGAGAGTCTCACAGCTATTAATCAATATTACGAGTACTTGTATATTATTATATCTAAAACACAACATAACTCTGCTCAAGCGTACTGTAATTTTCTCGTATCAAGGATAATGGAGGATTCCCTTTATTTATCGACCTCTGATCTTTAGTTTCACAGTACGTCGATTACCAATGAGGCTGTTAGAACTCATCTGCCAGTGGCGCCAGTTGACGCAATCTTCACTAACCACTTACTGATTTGTCTCATACAATTTGCGCTCGTATGCGTCTTATATTAGTTTATTATCAAAGGTATCTATTATAAATTATTTAAAAATATATATTTTATTAAATAATTAATTATTTTCTATTGTTATGTGGATAAAGTATTTTTTTTTCATCACGCTATATCCCGCACACTGCGGGGTAGGTAGAGGAATCCTAGTCTTCAGACATTCCGTTCCCAATTTTCCTTCGAATTCTGGAGCCATTGCGAGTTGAGGGACGGAACTCAATACCGCGCCTTGCGTCTACACCATAGCGAAGAGAATGGAAATATTATATATTTCATCTCCTCGAGTGGGAATCAAACCCAAAACCTATAGTTTTAACCTAGTGTTTACAGTGACACTTTGTGCCACGACTGGCCTCAAATTAAAAATGCTAAGTGGATTTTTTCGAAGAGCTACTGTTACTTACTTAATTTGTAACTAATAAATCGTCTGCGGCCTTGCTCGCTTGAAATACACGACTATATATTCAATAAACTGAATTGCATTCGGTGTTCTAATTCTAATATATCTTTACAGTGTACTTGTCGTAATTTCTAAAATAAAAATATTTAATATTAGGGGTTTGGTTAGGGTTAAATTATGGTAAGGACATGATCAATTCCCACGTCATCTTAGAGTTAGAAGCTTAGAGTACCCTAGATAACCCCGAGACATCCTGAAGGGGACGGCAGTCCGCAATATGCGCAAGCGATTCTGCATCGTCTAATTTAGGTAAAGAGAGCTTCCGCTAGGTTTGAAAATAACTCTGTATAGACAGAGAGTAACTTAGACATTTCAGAAAATATTTTTTGGTGCTGTGTGGAATTTATATCAACAACCTATTGTATTTTTATATTTCCAAAACAATTAAAATCCTTATGGAAATTAAACTAATGTCACCTAAAGCTTTAAATGTCATATTAAAATTCAAAATTTGAATTTATATATTTTTACTTTAATTTATATAAAACCAACCGACCAAGAGACAGGCAAATATAATAAAATCATAGACTTATTTACGCAAATATATTCAATTATTCATTGTATAGGACACACTCTTATTACTGTTTTTTACAGTAAGTACTCATTTCTATATTTGGATGTTAAGTAAGCTTAAACGAAAATATTGTAGTCAAAAAAATGACTCAACACGCAATGCCAACAATTTTGGGGAACGGAAATATCCTGCTTAAGACGGAGTATCTTAACACTAGCTTCCCAGGTTCCCTCTGCCTACCCTGCTATATACCAGATACAGCGTGACGCCAAAAGCAATATAAACAAAGAGAACCGATGAAACGATACCGATGTTCTTACGCTTACCGTTATACGATGACAAATTAACATTTTGCGAAATAAAAACATTTCTTAAAATAATACAATTAATGACTTCAACATTCTCTTTGACGTAGCCGTAACCGTTAAACACACAAAGCGAGTGAGATAAGTTGTATTGATTTTGAGTAACAACATTTATTTTTCTTCGTTTGTAGTGTCATTCTAAGTGGCAACCTGTAGAGTTCTACGAGGGATGGCACATTCCCCAGATAAGATAAGCGCATTGCAATACACTCACTCACCTACATCGAAGTTCCTTTTATAAACATAAAAGGAACTTCGTCCTGAAATATATAGTTTTATTTTAGTTTTTAGTTTTCATAATATTAAAAAAAATATATTGAAGAATGTCACAATTGTGACATTTATGCGACAAGCTAAATTAGCTAGGAATGATCGGTGTTAAATAATCAAAGCTCAAATATGGTTTTATTTATTTTTTAATAACTATAATGAAATCCTTTTAAATAATTAAAAGTTCTAGTTTTTCTAGCAAGAATATCATATTTGTGCTATGTAAATATTAGGTAAGTAGTTATATTGTCATGGGATTCGAACACGTATGAAAATTTTCAAGCAAATCAGTTGTAAATGTAAAAGTACTTTGTAGAAAAGATATTAATAATTTGAAAGTGGCGGAATTTGAACCCGCGCCTCATGGAAACCATCCAAACGCTTTGACCAAATAAGCCATACGTTCTCATCGAGTTACGTCGAAATTCTTATATGCTTGCTTGCTTGCTAAGTAAAATACAATTTTAGGCAATAAAAGTGTATCAAAAATGATACACTAGTTATGTATTTTTTGCGTATTATTTTACTTTATCTGTTTATACAAGGGTGTTTGAACTTGTGACTTTAATTAATATAAATCGAAGTTATTAATTTAAAAATATAATAATATGATAGAGTTTTAGTGACATTCTTCGACCGGACATTTCTCCCCTATGACTTTACCCGGGTCAATGAGTACTTTTATCTTCCATCTGTGGTCATTGCAACTAATAAAGATAGCAGTAATGCAGCTGGCCGAACTCGTAAAACGACACAATCGAACCGTTTGTGTATTCAGTTTTATTATATACTTTAATAATGAATGACTTTATTCAATTATCGATACAGAAACTCACATCGTCTAAGACGTTTTTTTCTTCACTTAAATGGAAATAATACATCTATCTATAAAGCCAGTCGTGGTTCAAGGCAACAAGCGTGTGATGGTAAACGCGACAGGCTGTGGATTCTAATCCCATTCGAGTAAACGAAATATTTAATATTTAAATTTCTTGGCGTCGAGTTCCGCTATTTAACACGCAAAGCTTCCAGATTTGTCATATCATTTGGATGCTACAGCTTATTTTAATACCGTGTCTGACCGTGTATGACTAATAGTAGCCAGCCATTGTATTTTTGACAAAAGTTTTAACCAATAAACGTGTGTTTATATAAATTAATAACTGTCCTGTGCCCAGCTATTATGACTGTGAGAGAGTACTGACTCATTAATCTTCTTACACTTTCCAGACATATAAGATGGTATTAAGACAACGGACTCTAATATTTTTTTTGTCTTTTAGAGAAAGGCGCTAACTTTTAACGCTGTAAAAAGTTTTATTCAAATTAACATTACAATAATATTTATATATTAACATTTTAATTAAGAAAATATAATTTATGTAAGAATATAAAATAATTTATTGTAAATTGTTCTAGAACAAAAGTAGCAAATTGCAGTATTGACTTTATTGTAAGTCGTAAAATTATATATTTTATGTAAGGACGCTTATGAAAGAGAACGTTAATATAAAATTACGTCACACAAGTACTATTAAAGTAGCCAAATAAGTTTTAATAACTATTTTTTTACAAAAATAAGACCATTCAGAAACAAAGTCACTGCACTAGTGCGTAACGCACTTATTAATACCGTGTATAAAATGTAATGTCTTTCATAATTTGCAAGTCAAAAATTTTAATAATAATTTATTTTAACCGACTTCTGTAAAAGGAGAAGTATTTTTGAAGACTGTTTTTTTTTGTTGTTTGTTATCTCAGAAAACTTTATTGGATATTAGATTTTTATTGGATAAACTGATTTTTTTTTATTTGAAAGCTAGTGCTTCTTTTTTAAATTATAATTATTCTTATCTTTCAAATTTTTATTAACTTTATTTCATCAATCTAATTCTATATTAGAAAAAAAAACACGTACAGGGCCAGCAAATCACAGAAGTCCCGAGTTCGAAGTCTTCATTTATTTTTATATTTTTTGTGTCTTTTCTGTCGTTTTTTTGCGGTGTATCCGAAAACCAGCAGAGTAGAAAGAAGGAACTCAGTGTTAAGACACTGCGTCCCTCATTTTCCGTCCAATACTGAAGGCATAGCATGTTAAGTGGTGGAACTCAACTCTGCGCTTTGCCTCGACACCAGAGCGAAGAAATGAAAATGAGCCCACAATCTATCGCATTCACAGTCACACTTTGTGCCCATGCGCCACGATTGGTCTCAATTTCTCTATTTATAACATTTAATAGGCGTAGGCGGGAAGTGACTAGGACCTACCAATACCGCAGACAGTAGTCATCATAAGATAAAATATTTCTGAAAACTTATTAATGTCGCCTCAACGTCGCCGTCGTGATATCTGCATCATTATTAGGGTTCCATACCTTTTAAGGAAAAGAGGAAAGCACATTAGATCACTTTGTTGTCCATCTGTCTGTCTATCTGTCTGTCCGTCTGTCAAGAGCTTTTATCTCAGGAGCGCTTGGAGATATCGAAACGAAATTCAAACCATATACTCAGGTTTACAGTCTCTTGATTTCCAGAAAAAATAATATTTCTACATGTACTTAAAAAAAGATGGCCATTTAGGTAGATATATCACAAAAAACGCGTATTTCGACACTATAAAGGGAATCAAAATTAATAGGGTACTTCCGGCTGCTTTAGAATTACTTAATTTGGCAGCTAGCATCTACAGGTAATACTAGTTCAGGAAAAAATCAGAAAGCTATACATTTGTGGTTAAATGCTAACAAACAACAGCCTTAAAAAAGGGGGCAAAATTTGGTATTATCCGCTAGTTCAAGTGAGGTATCATATGAAAGGGCTCTAGCTAAGCTAAGCTTGAATTTCAGAAGAAGCTCGACACCCCCAACGAACCCGGTCGCACCTGGACTCTGTGGGCAAGCCTAACTCGCGCATGTCAGTGACGATTGTACACACGGATTCGCTCGCTTGAACTAATTTTTATACTATAGCCAAAAGGATTATATTTTTATGAATATAAAGTATTTATACCTCTAATAATATATTCAAAAAGTTTCATGTATAATCGGTTGAGTAGTTTTAGCGTGAAACTGAAGCAAACAAACTTACATTACCATTTATAATATTAATAGGAAAAATAAAATAAATCAGTCACACCCAGTCGGTTTTACAATCACACTTGTGCCACTGCGCCACGACTTGCCTCTTTACAGACAGAATTACTTTCGAATTTATAATATAGGTATGGATTGCAATAGTATTTATTGCAATCCATACCTATCCTTATTAAGAATACGTAAAAAAAATTGAACGCACCGGGATTTGAACCGGAATTTGAACCCACGCCTTTTGGAAACCGTCCAAACCCTCTGGCCAACTGAGCCATACGTTCCCATCGAGCTACGTCGAAATTCTTATACGCTTGTTACAACTTATTTATGTTGTTAGCATCTCTGTAGGGAGATTTTTACAAATTTCCGCTACCCAAAGATAATTACTTAAAATTATTGTTTGATAGTTGTAAATCGAGGCCTTTAGCAGCGGACTAGTACAAGCTGATTATAATACCTATTCTTAAAGTACTTTTTCTAATAAGAACATACAATAATTTTATATTAAATTAAAACTAATAGGTAATAGGTAAAAAAAAAAATATTCTGAATATTTTATAAGTTAACCTCTTTAGCTTTTTTTTGGTATATTTGGTAGTTGTCTCATAATATATTTTTTTGTTTGGCTGGCACTGACTTGACACTGAAAATATTTTAAATATACCAATTATATAACTAAAATATTAAAGAAAATATAAATATAATCAATTATATTATAGATACTATATAAGTATCCATAATTTAATTTATTATATTTGTATTACTGCGGCCCCTAGTCTATAACAAATTGTAAGTATATATCTAAATGACACATATTTAGCCAGACTGGCGCCTACACGAATGTCGAGCTGCTGACAGAAACCGCAAGTGGGAACTTAGATTTGTCATTGCTTATAAAAATAATTGTTAATCTTAGTTTCAAAGAATACTTATTACAAAGGCTTAGATTTAAATAAATCTAAAAGTAGAGTTAGACTAAAAGTAAAATTAATAATTAATAATTATATTTAGGTACTAGCGACCCGCTCGCGGCTTCGCCCGCTTAAACCACAAAATTATTTAATTAACACACTGAATTATGTTCGTGTTTTGATATACCTATAATGTATGTTTGCAGCGCAATGAAGATTTTTAATGACAAATTTATTAAAACTTTAGGTCGCATTTTCGTACCTCCCATGAGAATCTTCACTTGAATTTTTGAAATAAAAACACAACTTATCGATACTTACAATAAAATCCTAACTCATCGGTGGCTGTACATGGAAGATATTACAATTAACATTGTAATAGAACTTGGTCAGTTTGTCTGTTTGTCTGTGAATTTGTTCACGATAATCTCAGAAACGGCTTAACCGATTTAAATCCTTTTTTGTTTGCATTTTGGCAATTTAATATTAGTTTTATTTTAATCAGCTTCACGCTGTATCCCTCACACAGCAGGTTAGGCAGAGGAACTCTAGTATTAAGACACTCCGTTACCCACTTTCTGCCGAATTCTGGAGGCATTGCGTGTTCTCGTTCTTTCGTGTTCTCGTTCGCTCGACACCAGAGCGAAGAAATGGAAATATAAATTTAAGTAAATATTTCATCTCCTCGAGTGCTTGCACTTCGTGCCGCTGCGCCACGACTGGCCTCAACTGGACTGGACTTTATTTTAATCGGTTCACACAAAGTCAAAACCAGATCCACGCTTTATCCCGCCTTTAGCAGGGTAAAGATTATGCGTAAGATTATGAGATTATGTTGTAATGTAAGGATTAAGATATTGCGTATAATGTGTGACTGATGTGCGAAATTAAAATATTATTAAACGAAATGAAAATATTATTAAATTATAATTCAATCCTCCAAGTGGGGATCGGACCCACACCAGTCGCGTTGCAGCCACAACTTTAGCCTTTAACAAAGAACAGAAGAGAAGCGCGTCAGCGCTCCTTTTACGGAAATAGCATATAGGTAAAATATTTTAATTCCATACCTAAAGAATTTAAGCAACAGTGTAGACGTAAGTTTTTTTTTTCATTTCACGATGTTTAATCATATCTATATTTCGTGTGAGGCAGTTACGCTTTGATACCAATAACGTAAACACATACTACTACAAAAATACTACTAAAACCTTTAGATTTTAGAACTTTGAACTTTGCCGCCAAAACCTACAGCTCGATTTCGGAATGAGGCGTATGCGGCGGTCTCCCTTTGATAAAAAAAAAAATGTGCGTGCGTCGTTCTTGACAAATTGTATTTTATTTTACAACGATAATTTTATTATTTATTCGCGGCTTTGTCCGCTTGAATTACATGATTACTCTTTTAAGAAATATAGATATTACAAACAGCCTTAACTAATAATTAATTGATTTGGATAAGTACTCACGATATTATTTGCAAAATAACTTATCTAGCTCCTGTACAGTTTTTAAATTAGTAACATATGTTATTAGTTAAATATATAATTGATATACAGAATATACGTAGAAAGCACGTTTTTGCTCCCAAAAGTTATTTTTTTATACGTTTCTTAAAAAAATATTAATAACATAAACGAACGAACGGACTGAAGAACCTATTCAAAATATTTCTTTGAATATTAAGTCATTCTTTATCACTGTGTTAAATAATTACGAATTAAGCTAGACTGTTACGAAGGTAATCTTCACCAACAATTCAATGTAGTTTACTTTATAATTAGTACTATGAACAATTGTACTTTAAGAATACGTAAATTTATCAACAGTCAAATAAATAAGACGTTTCTAAAGTCATTCTTTTGGACTTACAATTGAACTGTAACCATTCGAGCATTGTTAGAAAAATATTACAATGTTATGTTAAATTTATTATAAGTATAGATTACACTTACATGACGTAATTAACGTTAAGCAGATAATAACTCAACAATATAATAATTTATTTCTTAATAATTTCTTTTTTTTTTTAAAATATAAATATCTTTAAAACTTTAAGTACATTATTTTTTGATAAAGTGTAGCGGTAACCTTTCGAAACTATATTTTCTTTTATGCACAGCGCCATCTATTAAGATCCCATCACAATTCGTGATAGCGTTACGCGTATGGAAGAGAGTATCAAGATTCGTTAGTACCTACTATTGGTCAATAGATAGCGTTCTTGTATCGATTTTTTAATATGTCAAATATAAACTTCTTGAAAACTTAAATACTTATATCTTTAGTATTAAAATGATTAATATTTTTTAGTATTAAAATGATTAATATTCCTTCCGTCGTAATTAGTGTTTAACTCCACAGAACGTTTTTTGCGTTATCAAGATTCGTTAGTACCTACTATTGGTCAATAGATAGCGTTCTTGTATCGATTTTTTAATATCTCAAATATAAACTTCTTGAAAACTTAAATACTTATATCTTTAGTATTTAAAATGATTAATATTCTTTAGTATTAAAATGATTAATATTCCTCCCGTCGTAATTAGTGTTTAACTCCACAGAACGTTTTTTGCGTTATCAAGATTCGTTAGTACCTACTATTGGTCAATAGATAGCGTTCTTGTATCGATTTTTTAATATGTCAAATATAAACTTCTTGAAAACTTAAATACTTATATCTTTAGTATTAAAATGATTAATATTCTTTAGTATTAAAATGATTAATATTCTTTAGTATTAAAATGATTAATATTCCTCCCGTCGTAATTAGTGTTTAACTCCACAGAACGTTTTTTGCGTTATCAAGATTCGTTAGTACCTACTATTGGTCAATAGATAGCGTTCTTGTATCGATTTTTTAATATGTCAAATATAAACTTCTTGAAAACTTAAATACTTATATCTTTAGTATTAAAATGATTAATATTCCTCCCGTCGTAATTAGTGTTTAACTCCACAGAACGTTTTTTGCGTTATCAAGATTCGTTAGTACCTACTATTAGTCAATAGATAGCGTTACTTGTGTCGTTTTTTACTATCTCAAATATTAACGTCTTGAAAACTTAAATACTTATATCTTTTGATAGAGTGAAGCGATTACAATGAAATAAAGACTAAAACCTACCTTGATTTATTTGTAATTTTTATGTATAAAAGTTGCTTAAATTTATTGTGTACTTTTTACGTGATACGTGTTCACATAAACAGACAAACAGACAAACAGACAAACAGACAAACAGACAAAAATTCCAAAAATGTTGGAAATGGATTCTGTTAGTTATCCTTTAACACCCTGGCTAATTTTTTCTTAAATATTTTCAATGTACAGAAACGACTTTTCTACAGATTTATTATAAGCATAGATTGGTTATTGATGTGCAGATAAAATGTGTGCATTTGTACTTAGCTGGGGGTATGAAAGTATCCTTTAGAACTAAAGTAGAACCAGTTTTAAGTTAATCCGAAATGAAAGGCATAAATGATGAAGTGCAAACAAATAATAAAGAAAGTATACGTATACTTATATAGTAAATAGTTTTTTTTTTTGGGATATATATAATTATCGTGTGTGTTAAAAACAGTTTTTAATACAGGTTTGGGAGGGTAAAGCTAGGTAAGGATTAAGTATTGCACCTAGTATTCGCAATTTAAATTTTAATCTTGTTCCTTGTTTTACCGTGGCAAAATCATCATCTTTAGCCGCCTGACTAAAGATATCCGCAATCTTTTATTAGACAGGCAATAGTCAGCTATTATCAAATAGGTAACTGGTTAAAATAGTACGACTCTGTTATTTTATATCTTTGAATATTAAAATAATCCTGTATTACTTAATACCAGTAATAGAACCACTGATAGATAGGGAAGAAGCAGAAAAAGCACTGTAGCTATAATAAATTTTGTGGTATTATACTTCCTTATTATTTAATGGCAGTTCAGGGATTTTTTTAAAGAATTCCGAAATATCTATAGCTCAAGTTTTAAAAAAACTGTCAAGAAGCTGTACCAAGAAATAAATAAGAATAACATATATTGACACGTAGACAGACATAATCTCTCATCGATTTGCCTTACTACTATAATTGAATATCTATCAAAGGAAAGCAGTAACATATTAATAAGCTGATTAATTAATTGTTTAATAGTTATAATGTGTACGTATTGTTAATAAGAAAGTCACATAGCTAAAGAATATAATTTCAATGTTTGGACATGACTCACGACATTATTTTCTTCAGTCTCATAAAAAAATATATAAAATAATATGTTAATGTGTTCGCTGTATGACAATTACAAAAAATCATTCAATTTATAAGGTGATATTTTTTGTTACATATTATATTTACATTTTACATCGAAATTGGCGGTGATGTTGAACGTTGCTTATTATCTAAGAGCCAATAGTAGTCAGACCTTCGTAATTTTATAAAGCCTAAAAGATTCTGTGCGCATATCACCAGCTTTCAAATAAAAAAAGAATCGTCAAAATCGGTTCACCCAGACAAAAGTATTTATAAGTATTTTTTTAAGCGATAAGGATAAAAAGAAACAAAAATTTTTTTTTTTTTAAATAGTGTAGATATTATTTAATTTATATGGAATATAAGATGGGTTCCACTAATATTTCACGAAATAAGTTTACTAAATCTTCTATATTGAAAGAAAAAACGAGATTTTTGTTATGATTAATCGATTTTATCGCTGTCAGTTTACACTTTCAAATGTTGACACAAAAACTGTCAAAAGTTGAAAGCGATAACAATGAAACCGCTTTTAAAAATTTCGTAACTTAAAGAAATTATAATTTTTGTAAAACATTCTTCAAGAACCTCAGTTCGTCTATAGTATATATAAACTTTAGAAACCTGTAAAGTATTGAGTAACGTTTTATACGTTACATATTCTTAAAATACGTTTACTTAGTAAGTTATTAGTGAAGTGAAGCTGTTGGCGGGAAAACATAACTGAGTTGTCGTTTAATATTTGCAGGCATTATTTATTTGATATTTTTACAAAATGAATAACAAAAATAAATTCCGAGGGCCTCCACCTAAAAAATTTAAATCTAATGATGATGATGACGACAATGATGTACCAAGTAGTTTTGAAGATCAACTGGCTGGAATGGAATGCGAATTTGATGTACGTCAAATTTACGGCGAAGGGCCAGAGAATCAAACTACAGACATGAAGTGGTCACGTCCTAGCATTTCTGGTTTAGAACCAAGTAAAAATTCATTAATTTTTCAACAGATTGATATTGACCACTACAGTGGTCAACCAATACCAGGAATGCCTGGATCCCAGCTGGGTCCAGTCCCAATAATGCGGATGTATGGTGTGAATGTCGATGGAAATTCTATTTGTTGTCATGTTCATGGATTTACTCCTTACTTCTTTGTTACTGTACCATTAAATTTTAGAGAATATTCATGTCATGAGCTGAAAACTAACTTAAACAAAGCTATATTAGAGGATTTGCGATCCAATAAAGATAACGTCAGGGAAACTGTTTTAGAAGTGAAGTTAGTAAAAGCTAAATCATTGATGTATTATAAAGGTGATAATGAAATTACTCTTGCAAAAATATCTGTAGCATTACCTAAACTTATTGCACCAGCTAAAAGACTTATTGAAAGACAGCCACCTTCCTTTGGCTTAGCAGATCCATCTTTTTACGAAACAAATATTGACTTTGACATAAGATTTATGGTTGATACTGGTGTTGTGGGTTGTAGTTGGATTGAGCTCCCTATGGGAAAATGGACTGTGAGATCGAGACACAGTACTTTAAAACCAGAAACTAGATGTCAAATAGAGGTTGATGTTGCTTGGGATGCTTTTGTAGCTCATCAACCTGAGGGAGAATGGCTAAAGGTTGCCCCATTTAGAATATTAAGTTTTGACATTGAATGTGCTGGCAGAAAAGGTGTTTTTCCAGAACCTGATAAGGATCCTGTAATTCAAATTGCAACAATGGTCATAAGGCAGGGGGAACCTGAACCTTATTTACGAAATGTTTTCACACTTAATACATGTGCTCCTATAGTAGGATCTCAAGTAATGAGTTTTCAAACAGAACAAGAAATGTTAAGTAAATGGTCTGATTTTTTTCGTGAGGTTGACCCAGATATCATAACAGGCTATAACATAAATAATTTTGACTGGCCTTATCTCATAAATAGAGCAAAACATTTAAAAGTTGAAAATTTTGACTTTTTGGGTAGAATCAGAAATATTCGTTCTGTTATCAAAGATACAGTTTTGCAATCAAAGCAAATGGGAAGGAGAGAAAATAAGAGTATTAATTTTGAAGGCAGAGTGCCCTTTGATTTGTTACTTGTACTCGTTAGAGATTATAAATTAAGATCCTATACTTTGAACGCTGTTTGTTATCATTTTCTTCAAGAGCAAAAAGAAGATGTTCATCACAGCATTATTACTGATTTACAAAATGAAAATGAGCAGACTAGGAGAAGATTAGCCATGTATTGTTTAAAAGATGCATATTTACCATTAAAACTTTTAAATAAATTGATGTGTATTATAAATTACATGGAAATGGCTAGAGTGACAGGTGTTCCATTACTCAGTTTACTGACTAGAGGTCAACAAATAAAAGTTGTTAGTCAATTATTACGTAAGGCTAAAGAATCGGGATACCTGATGCCTGTTCATCATGGACAAGGCTCAGATGATCAATTTGAAGGAGCCACTGTTATTGAACCAAAAAAAGGATATTATGCTGATCCTATATCAACTTTGGATTTTGCATCTCTATATCCAAGTATCATGATGGCTCATAATTTATGTTATACAACATTAGTGCCTCCTAACTTGCAAAAAGAGCTTAACTTAAATTCTGCAAATGTAACAATGACACCTTCTAATAATATGTTTGTCAAATCAAATGTTAGAAAAGGATTATTACCTGAAATTTTAGAATCACTATTGTCAGCTAGGAAAAAAGCAAAAGCAGATTTAAAAGAAGAGAAAGATCCTTTAAAAAGATCTGTATTAGATGGTAGACAATTAGCTTTGAAAATGAGTGCTAATTCAGTTTATGGTTTTACTGGAGCTCAAGTAGGTAAACTTCCATGTTTAGAAATTTCTGGCAGTGTCACAGCTTATGGAAGAACTATGATAGAATTTACTAAATCAGAAGTTGAAAAAAAGTACACTAAAATAAATGGTTATAAAGAAGATGCTATTGTTATTTATGGTGATACTGATTCGGTCATGGTTAAATTTGGTGTTAAAACTTTGGAAGAAAGTATGGAACTAGGCAGAGAGGCAGCTGAGTTTGTTACATCTAAATTTGTAAAACCCATTAAACTTGAATTTGAAAAGGTCTACTATCCTTATTTACTTATTAATAAAAAGAGATATGCGGGCCTTTACTTTACAAAGCCAGAAAAATATGATAAAATGGATTGTAAAGGCATAGAAACTGTGAGAAGGGATAACTGTCCTCTTGTATCTAACATGATGAGCACATGTTTGCAGAAACTGCTTATAGACAGAGATCCTGATGGGGCGGTGAATTATGCTAAGCAAATAATAGCTGATCTACTTTGTAACCGCATTGATATATCTCAACTTGTTGTTACTAAAGAGTTAACTAAAAATGACTATGCAGCCAAACAAGCTCATGTTGAGTTAGCTAATAAAATGAAGAAACGCGATGCAGGTACAGCTCCAAAACTTGGTGACAGAGTCCCTTATGTGCTTTGCTGTGCTGCTAAAAATACACCTGCTTATATGAAAGCAGAAGATCCAATTTATGTTTTAGAAAATAGTATACCAATTGATTTCAATTATTACCTTGAGAATCAATTATCGAAACCCCTTTTAAGAATATTTGAACCAATACTTGGAGAAAAAGCAGAATCTCTACTCCTCAAAGGAGAACATACAAGGACTAAATCCATGGTAACATCAAAAGTTGGTGCCTTAGCTGCTTTTACTAAGAAAAAGGAAAAATGTATAGGATGTAAAACAGTTATGCCTAATGATACTAAAAAAGCCTTGTGTAATCATTGCCTAGAAAAGGAGGGTCAACTATACATTACAGAGATATTTAAAGTAAGACAACTCCAAGAAAAATTCTCAAGACTTTGGACTGAATGTCAAAGATGTCAGGGTAGTCTACATGAAGAAGTACTCTGTACAAATAGAGATTGCACTATTTTCTATATGAGGAAAAAAGTTGGAATGGAACTGGATGCACAAGAAAAAACAGTTAAAAGATTTGGTGAACCATTATGGTGATGTGGCTAATTAATAATAAAATATTTCATTTATATAAATTACTTTTATTTTTCACAAAAGTAAAAATACTGCAATTGGAATGACTATAATAAAACTAGGAATGTAGTCAACAATGTACTAGTTACATTTTTTTATATACAATTAAGTACAAATCAAACTTAAATAACAGATCAAGTACTTCAGAAAAAATAATTATGACTAATTAAAATAAATATTGCTATTTTAGCATATAAACTTCAGATGTATCACAGAAAATAAAAATATATTAAGTAGTAAAATTAAACAAAAATATTAGATTATGACTCAATTACAAATATGTCAACCTAATCACATATATTTCATTAATAAATTTCTTTCAATCACTATTTACAAGCCATATGTTACTCTACAAAATACAATAAAAAAATTAAGATTACATTTGCTGCTCATCTGTTTTCCTGAGACAAAGATCTGGTGACATTAATTTTAAAAGTTTTATTAGAGCTAGCATTATTTTTAGTAACAGCTAAGTTAGGAACTGGCATTTCATAGATGGTTGGGTTGGCTCCAGGATTATTAGCGAGTTTCATAATATCTTCCAAAGTTCTTATAAATGTGTCACATGTTGCAGTTAAAAGACTTGAAGCATCTTCAATTTTCTAAAAATAATAATTATTTAAAAAAAATCCATTAACAATAATAACAATATTAAATATGCCAATATTAATAATTTTATCTTTCCATTTACACTGATCTTGTTTTACTTTCTTTCTGCACCTCTTTCCAATACTAGCACCTTTGTTTTACTATCACATAGTCTTAGGTATTTGTTTTTAACAATATTATGTAGCCTAGAGTATTAAGATAAATATTACATTGTTGAAAATAACTGAAATTTTTTACATTTTTAAAGTGTTATTCCACACTTAGGCCTGGTTGGTTTCCTGGAGGTGCAGGTTTGAGTCCCGCTATGTTTAAAATTTTATATGTTTTCTAAATAAGTATTTTAAATTAAATTTATTGAAATTTCTAGTAGACATTTTTAATTAATATTATATTTTCACCTGTATCTCAGGACCACCTTCGGCTGTAGCTGCACTTTTCACAGCATGAACTTGTTGCATCAATAAATCACAGTATAAGTGTAATTCAGATTTTTTATGACTTATGGAATCTTCATTACCAAGAGCTGAAAATTTAATTAAATACTTACTCAGTAAATATCATAATGTATATTTAAGAGGCCACTATGCAATTATTTAGCATCTGACTATAAATATATTATTTGTGGATTTTATTCCCATTCAGAGATATAATTATGTTCAATTTATTTTCCTACTCTGGTAGATAACACTTGAACTAGATTTCTGCCACTTAGCATGAAATCCTGGAAAGATTCCTTTACCTACTCTGTGAAAAACATAAAACTGCTTTTTTATATATATACAATTGATGATGATGTGTGGTGCAGGGGCATAAAAGTGTGACTATAAAATCCACTGGTTGTGGGTTCAATCCTCACTCCAGATAATTAAATATTTATTTATTTAATATAAATATTTTCATTTCTTCACTCTGGTGTCGAGGTCTAAATGCAGCATTGAGTTTCGCTACTCAACACACAATACCTCCAGAACTCGGCGGAAAATGGGCAACGGAGTGTTTTAACACTGGGTTGCCTCCGCTTATGATGCTGTGTGCAGGATACAGCGTGAAGCTGTGGAATGTAATGATCTGATTTTATATATACACATTGAAGCCTGTTGTTGTGCAGGGGCACAGGCATGTACCTGTAAACTGGACAGGATATGGGTTCAATCCCCACTCAAGGATATTAAATATTTCCATTTTAAATTAAGTTAATTGTGATTTTGAGCTCTGCTACTATGCCTCCAGAATTCGGTGGAAAGTGGATATCAGAGTATCTTAACACTAGGCTCCATCCACCTACCCTGCTATATGTGGGGCTACTAAATGAAGCTGAAAAAAATATGCATATTGAAAATTCTAAGATTTAATATAACAAACCTTTTAAGTCAACATTCCCATCAACACAAGCTTTAGCACTTCCTAAAGCTACGAGCCATTTTTGTCTATCTTGAGGAGATGGAGCTCTAAGATACATATGTTGTTGTCCAGGTATAACTAAATCTAGTCGAGTGTTGTCAATGTTATTGACTGGAAATAATTATAATTTACTGAAATTGTTAAAAATAAAGAGTAGAGAAAACAAACAAGTATAATATCATACCATTTATTTGGCAAACAGATACTTTTACAGATCCTTTGCATCCCTGATTTGCTTCTTCTTGCGATTTATAGTACGATAATATGCCATTGTCTAAAACGAACCATCTGGTTTGCCAACCTGGAAAGTACATTACCTATAAATAAATTAAAATCCCTTATTTATTATAATACTTTCACTTTTACTAACCATTCCAGTAATTTGTCCATTTCCACAAAATCCCTTCCATGTTTATAAATTGCAAATGTACTTCGAGATTTTCAGTTGAATTGACACTTTTATTTATTAAATATGATTTTTTGAGATAATGAAATTCGTCATATCACATGTAACTTAAAATTTAATTTAAAAAACAAAATCAATTACATTCTTGACATATGTTTTTGACAGTACAAATGTGTCTTGGAGTACAGATATAAAATGCGCTGTACTCACTATGTGGACAGTGGACTGTTATACAGATAATAGTAAAAAACATAGTAGAAGTAAAAAACGATGTAGATGTAGTACGATGTCGAATCTAATACTTTAATCTAATACTTGTGTTACGTATGCGGTCAGACCGCGTTTCGCTATACATCCACCTCAGCATCTTCATTTCCGTAACGTGAAGCTCTTGAATGTGCCGAGATAGTGCTGGTCAGCATTCGCTCAGCTGCCTTACCGACGATCGTTTAAGTCTCTCCCAAGAAATAAAACACTATAATATCATACGACAATTTAATTAAAACAAAAATAAAAAACTTAATGAAAATTTAAAATTTAATATTTTGGTGTAAAAACACATTATACATATATCCCAATACTTTTTGTATGTAAATCGACTGTAAAAATAACAATTTTTAAAAGCACGTGTACGCGACTAAATATCGATGATGTGTCCATGCTGACATCGATGTTAGTATGTTTTATTTAATGCATCATGGCAGTTCTCCTAAAATTGTTATTTTTAACCAAAAATTATGTCTTTTTTAAAACCAGCGTGTAAAGCCGTAATTTTGCTGTGAGATGTAAGCTTGGACATTATAATGCACGTTTATTGAAGTGGCATCTATGAACAACCCCTATTTATTTTATAAATGGTTTCTTTTTTAAATGTGTTAAATCGGACAATGACGATTAGTGTAGAATAATGATAAGCAACTGGAAAAAAATGATGCTGTGGTACCAATAATGATTTTTTACAACAGAATTGAAATTAAATACTTACTTATTTAGCTTCACGCTGTAATACTAGTGGGAAAATCAGAGAGAACGGAATCCCAAACGCTACGGTCTCTATATACCTCTTTCACCTCGTCCACTATCATCAACTTTTCATACATGCCATCTGGGGTGTCCTCATCCTTTTTACGTGATTTTTCTCCTTCATTATCTTTGATGCTGTATTTTCGAAGGTCTATCTTTATTACTGCTCACTTTTTCTTCATTAATCTTTTTTGCTATTCCTTCATCATCAATCCATTGTCACGTTCTATTATATTATCACCGTGAAAAGTATGATTGACTTATTCCTAGCGGATCAGTATATTTAAGGTTAAGTTGTGAACACACAAGTGCTTAGGATGCTATCTTGGGAACAGACCAATATGTAATCGTTGCTATAATAAGGAGTCTGTTTCATTTTGAGGTACGAGACGTCCAAATTTGGAGTCGAATTATCGCATAAGAAGCTGGAAGTTTTAAGATCCATCGATCAAAGAGAAATAAGTACTTCCAAAATATTAGACATCTTTGAAACAATAAACGGAACTCGTTAGGATCATAAGGCCTCAGATAAATCTTTTTAAAAAAGTAAAAGGATATGCTACAAAGGCACCAAACGAAAGTACTGATAAAGATGAAGCGTGAAAGTTCTGAGAAAGAAAGAAATAAAATGTTAACGAGCAATTTTAGTAATTCCTAAGGTTGTTTATTAATTTGCCACACATTTTACAGCAGTGAGCAGGTCGCAGGAGCTCCTAAACCAAGAATTTTTTTTTAGATGTTTGACAAAAGTATAAGATATTTTGGGAGACTACCTCGGTACAATACTTTAATCGCTTCCCTTGTTGTAAAGTCTGTGACACAAAGTGACATGCGAGGGAAAATTTTCTTCCCAAGGAAAGAAAGACCAGAGCCTATTCTTGCATTTGAAAGAAATGAAGAAAAGACGCACAAGCTTATTGCTGCCGATAACAGAATTAGCGGTGCCTTAGATACATTAGTGAGACCGTGAAATAACAGAATAGTTGCACATTTAGTAACACTGTGCAATGCTGACGAACGTCGCTGATATACGACAGCGAAACGTAGGTGTTGCAAAAGAAGAATGAAAGAAACGTAAGATATGTAAAGTTAAATCTCTCGTAACTAGTTATGTAAAATATCCTAAATTGTATGAGTTGCCGAAAACACACAATAGGACTAAACTGACTGTATCTTCAATAGTTAGCCAAATCGGTACGCCGAGGTATAAACTCAACATGCCATGGACTCATACCATTTTGTTTGTGGGCTGAAAGATCTTAAGTTAGCTAACAAAGAAACCATACTCACATACTTCAATAGTAAGTCTTACCCACGTTTATCTACCATTGGCAAATCTTTATTTCAAAGAGCCCACCAATTCTGCGACGCTGTACACCTAGGGGACGAGTTTTGATGGGTGAAGAATGCCTTTCATCAGAGCAAGATGCCTACTCCCCTCCAGCGTTATCAGAAGACCCTCAGTAGAAAGACAACCGGGACTTCTATCATATGTAAAACAACTTTTGAAACAGACAGAATTGCAACATTTTAAGAGCATTTTAAGAGAAAAGCTTCCATTAAAACTATATTTTAGTCTAACAAGAGAGTAGATCCAATTCTTAAGACCTGTGAAACGTAATTTACCTGTGCAGTGTGTAGACCTATAAAAACTAGATAGTAACTGAGATTTAAAATACATTGTTCAAAAAAGGGGAAGCATCAGTATTGGGGGAATCTTCGATGTTAAGAATGGACATGCATCGAAGTCAGTTGCGTCTGGGTAAATAGCGGATAAACCTAATCATAATATCGGGTCTTATAAATCCCAAACCCTCGCTCGGGAGAAAAGATATATACAGAGATCACGAAAAAACATGGCATTTATAAAGAGATTGACGTGTGGTGACAGTTGATAAAATAGTTGAAGATGAAGTAGCTTATTTTTGTACTGTTCTATATGCTAAAAACAGTAATATTATTTACTAGAGGGCGCGCGCGGCTTCGCCCGCTTATTAGGAGTGAATTCTAAAAAAAACACGAAACACGTGTTCAATAAAATATTTTTAACAGTCTGAATTTAAATTTTTATAAAAATCGGTGGCAATTTAAAGATTTTTCCATATAAACTTTCAATCCCTTATTTGAACCCTTAGGGGGTAAATTCTTAAAAACCATGAAACACATGTTCAATGAAATATTTTTAAGAGTCTGAATTTCAAATTTTATAAAAATCGGTACAGATTAAATTTTTTTTCCATACAAACTTTCAACCCCTATTTCATCCCTTTAGGGTTACAATTTTTCAAATTCCCTTCTTAGTGGATGTCCAGAATATGAAAATAAACATCTGCCCAAATTTCACGTTTCTACTATCAGCGGTTACGGCTCTGCGTGCGTCTTACCTCAGTCAGTCAGCACAAGTCCTTTTATATATATAGATAACGTTTCCATTACACTGAAACTAAATGCTATGGAAGTGATATAGCAAGAAGATTCATAAGAATAAAATCCGAGAAAAATTCACGAACAAAATTTAGGTATTACGTAAATTTTTAGTCATAGCTGGTTTAAACATTAAAAATTCTTCACACGACACATCAGTGAGTACTAGTACTATTAGAAATATGTCTAAGATTCAGGACTACAGCCTGAAATTAGACCCATTCTTCTACTCTAAAAGCATTGTCTTCGCTACTTTTCTTCCAGCGTCATTGCTATCTTTTACTATTTTACTACCAATGACGTCGCAACCAATGACGTTTTTACATAAAACACGTTGGAATTTTATGAAAAACTCATTCAAAGTACATGAAATTTACTGGTTATAGATTTGTTCAAAATGTCAATATAAGTATATATTAACGTTTGCTGAAACACTTTTAATCTATAAGTAGTAAATAAAGATTTCAATGACGATTCATGTGCTAAAATTAGGAGAATCCAATTTAAGACTTATTTATAAATTGTTAAAGCATCCGTGGCGGCAGTTCCACTGTCGGAAATTAAAGCTCTGCATGCTAACATTATTATAAGCCAAAATAAACACTACGTTAGATAACGTATTTTCGTGGCAATATTCAAAACAAAAACTCGCTCGCTCAATGACCCTATTTTTATAAACTTTTTTGCGATCGATTTTTGTGTAGCTACACCTAAATTATAAGCACGTTTTATTATTGAAACCTTTACGTATGTACTTATTTCATTAAAAATAGCAAATAAAATTAATATAGTTTAATTGCAAATATTTTTCAAAAGAAATAAGCTAAGAACACACCAAATCTCCACGTAAAATATGAAATTTTTTGAAGGTTTTTTCTTAAAATATATTTTTGTATATACTAAATCATCAAACTTGTCTAGACGACTTGTTTATTATTTAGTTAAGTATTTAATATGATATTCATCGTATTAAAATTATTAACTATTAATGAGTAATCACAAGGAAATTGAAATTTGTGCGTTTTGGAGAACTGCCAATCATCAATGTTAAAACAACGATATTTTATTTGCTAACATCAATATTCGTTGAAAATCGATGATCATCGGGCATCTCTAAAAGGGTTTATGTGTTCTGTGGTAAAAGGAATACAATTACATACGTCAATTCAAAATTGTTGTTGGGCTTGATAACTTTGTTTGTCAACCGTTGTGTGTTTGCCACACCCGAAAAGAAATTTAACACAAAATAAGATTAAAAAGGAGAGAGCAGAATTTTTTCATTTAGAGAACCTACAACATTTCTTATTTTCAACTTTTTAATTTAATATGACTTCTCACAAGAAAATAGAACTTTTTATATTATTTTTAATTTCATGTGCAATACGAGGTATTAATTAATATCAAGATAAGATATAAAAATATAATTATTTTATTATGAATTTTAGTAATTATATTTATTTATTGCAGTAAAATGTCTTGAATGCTATGTATGTGATTCACAAGAAGACAACAACGAAAAATGTATTAAAACTATTAAGACTTGTGAATATAATCAAGATGTTTGTCTTACTGAAATTAAATGGGGATCTACCCCATACTGGTCACAAGGAGCTAAGAAACAGTATTATATATCCAAAAGATGTTCTAATAAGACAGAATGTGCAGTAACTAGACAGCGCTATATGCCATTGTGTACTCATATCTGGTATCAAGACTGGGTCTGCTCAGATTGCTGTCAAGGAGACAGATGTAATTATTATATTATTGTAAGTGCAATATTTTTCAAATAACTTTTTTACACAACAATATGAAAAGACATTACTTTATTGTGTAAGGAAATCGAACACCTTGAGGCTTTTACTAAACTTATATTTCTTTCCAGTACAAAATAACATTAAGCTTATATGTTATAACTCTTATTAGAATATAAGAGTAGTAATACAATAATTATTTTAGAGGACCTCTCTCTTTCTTTTTTAAGACTTAAAGTACAACTCAAATTTTGCTTGCTGTTAATAGCGATGTGAAGCTGATAATATGAAGTTATTACAATATGTATGATAATTTAACAAACATAAATTAATGTTACTTATAATAATGTAGTATTTTACTTTTGAATTTAATTATAAATGTAGTATAACATATAGTTTAATTAAAAATTTAATCATATGTAATACTATAATTGTGTTATACTATAATTTATGAATATTTTGATTTCTTTGCTCTTATAACAAGACAAAAGCAGTGCTGAGTTTCACACACACACACACACACACAATAAAGCTTGAAAACTTAATGAAAACTGGGGAATGGACTGTCCTAATACTTGGCTCCCTTGCCTAATATGCTATATGTGGGACACAATGAGAAGCTAAAACAAGACAAAACAAAACAAAAGCAAATATTATTTCAGCATAAGATTATTAACAAAATATCTTTGTTCCAGAGTGGCAGTGTCACCAATAAAGCAGTTACTGGACTTTTATTAGCAGTTATGATGCTGCTAAAGATTACATTATAACATGTAATTATGACCTTTAATATTACTAATATTGAACTTTGTCATTAGTTAAAAAGTGTTGTTACACTAATTAAGTTCTATATATATATATATATACTTTTTACAATCTTTTTTTATCCGAACTAACTTATTGAATCTCTTTATACATAATATTTTATATCTTTACTAAATGTAAGTTGATAGTGTTTTATTTTCAATTATTGTAATAGTTATTATAATTGTTAAGATATTAAGAACTATGTTGTATAAATATCTTTAGAATCCGTCCAGAAATTATTTTTTAATAAAAGAAAATATGACAAACTTTTTTTATCCGAACTGACTTATTGAGTCTCTTTATATGTAATATTTTATATCTTTACTAAATGTAAGTTGATAGTATTTTATTTTTAATTATTGTAATACTTATTATAATTGTTAAGATATTAAGAACTATGTTGTATAAATATCTTTAGAATCCGTCCACAAATTCTTTTTTAATAAAAGAAAATATGACAAACTTTTTTTATCCGAACTGACTTATTGAGTCTCTTTATATGTAATATTTTATATCTTTACTATATGTAAGTTGATAGTGTTTTATTTTTAATTATTGTAATAGTTATTATAATTGTTAAGATATTAAGAACTATGTTGTATAAATATCTCTAGAATCCGTCCAGAAGTACTTTTTTAATAAAAGTCATATTTTACATATATTACTTTTTTTTACAGTCAATGTGTGCATTAAACAAGGTTTTTAGTAGGAAACAAAACTGCTCCTCTTGAGTTTCAGTAAATTTTCAAATCAAAATGGCCTATAAAATGTTGAAAACTAGGACAATGCTTATACATTGAAGAACACTCCACTTTTTTAAGTTTAGTTTAAATAATTGGTTAATTATTACGGTTCCATAAGAAAAAACAAAGATTAAACCTTATACATTCCCATGGGTCTCTGTTACAATTTGCTCCAAAAATACAGTACCACCAGTACATATCGAATGCAAAGTAATTTATTTACAATATATTGATAGTTCATTAAAACATGGTTCAGTTTATCTACCTGCTATCCAGGAAGTATGAAGCTGAAAAAAAATATTTGTCCTAAGATGAAATGCAACATGAAATGTGAATTTATTGTATATTCCAGGGTACAAGTCAACCAACAGATCAACTGTGGTCTGTAGGTAGGCGACCTCTGTGTATATTATGGAGCAAGTGAATAATAAGAGCATTATTAATAATTTATTAATTCAGTATAATTATCATCATCAGCCTGTCCTAGTCAGTATATCATATGAATAATGGAATTGACTATTTCGTGATATTAGCATTTCGTATTTCATGCAACAACCACATTTTTTTGGTTATATTATAGAATAGGATGCCCATAAGATATTTAATAAAATGGAAAATATTTATTTATAGAGAATCGGTTAATTTAAAACAATTTAACATAACCTAAAAAAAAACATTCTATGATATTGATATATTCCCATAGTAGTTGTACTAATTTTGATATACAGAGTAAGTTCATTATATGTATTTATTCATACATTATATCAATATTACATTATTATTATTTCAAACAAGCTGTAGAGGGTGACCACCACTTGTCTATATGACTCTTGTTCCCGCCGCCACCTGCAGCTTCGTTCAGTGGCGGTTTGGGAGGAGTGAGATTTTAATAAGTTGAGGAAAGGTTTTAATAAGTATTCTGACGGTCAATATATGCTAGTCCGCGGGTTCCACATGACTTGTTCGAGTCGCACTCGGATGTCAGTCAGTAACAGAATTTCCTGATATAAAACAAGATTTACTTAAATCAGCTTCACGCTGTATCCCGCACACAGCAGGGTAGGCAGAGGAAACATAGTGTTAAGACACTCCGTTCTCCACTTTCCGCCGAGTTCTGGAGGCATTGCGTGTTGAATGGCGAAACTCAATGCTGTGCTTTGCCTTGACATCAGACCAAAGAAGTTACAATATAAATGTAAATAAATATTAAATTTTCTCGAGTGGGGATCGAACCCACAACCAGTTGATTTTACAGTCACACTTTGTGCCCCTGCGCCACGATCTTAATAGTTAATATTTTATTACTTCGGTATAACATCGATTTCTCACGCATGGTTACTGGAATCTTCTATATTTGAATCTGATGTCCTTAAATTGAAGTGTAAACAAAAATGAAAGAACAATTAAGATGAGCTTGACCTAAAATAAAAACAATATTTAAGTTGATGCACGTATCTGTTTTTAGGTTCCAATATAGAAATAATGAAACATTTTTTTATTATTCTGCCATTTTTTTCAACATAGCTAATGGTTATTTAATAATTTAAAAGGGTATTAGTTATCAAATTCCTAGTCCATAGCCATCCTCGTCATCCCATTATATGAAATGGTCGAGCATTATTTATTGTGGACCAAGTTATAAATGATCCATTTATTACTTCGCCCATAATATATGAAAAATAATAATAACCGCAGCATTTTATATCCTTGTTTCAATCACAATTATGGTCATACTTATTATAGAGGACACGTAAACCTAGTAATGCCCCTTACGGATGGTAATTAGTTTTAAAGAAAGGGCAACAAGTAACAAATATTAAAAAATAATTGAAAAAGCGATTTTCAAGAACTTACATACTTAATAGAATTTGAATTTCAATAATGGTAAATTTAAAAATAGCTTATACATATACGTATATAAATAAAACAAATTGGTCATAAAATAAATTATATAATAATTAAATTATAATATTGAATTCTTATAATATTGTCATGCACGGTGTTGATTTTCGCCACTCAATCAATACACACTAATTCTGTGGCCATTTCACAGATTCAGGCGGAAAGTGTGGAACGGAAATGTCCTAATAAGAACAGAGTTTTTTAACATTAGGTTCTTTGGTTCCCTCTGTTTACTCTGTTGTGTGCGGGATACAGCTAAATAAAAAATATCATCAAGACATCAGTATCGTGCGGTATATTTTTGAAATATTAGCGTCTAAAAACAAAAGAAAGAAAATGTGTGCGGTACCTACTACCTAGTCTATTTTGTAATCTGTTACGTGAATGGTAAAACTGACTTTTCTATTCTGTGGTTACGTGTCGTCGGCGGCGGAGTGTCGACTGTCTATAGAGGACACTTCAACAAAGTCTTGAATTTGACGAAAGAAAAGTGCGGCATAAATAGATTATCCGCGTGAAAAAAAGTGGAACTGTACTTTAATGATAATCTAACCATTTTGTGAAAGCGATTAGTTTTACGACTCTTTATTAAGAAATTAGGAGACATGTTGAATTATAAATTTCTAGCATGTTTAGGGATATTGGTAAGAAATAGTAATTTGTGAACTTACACGTAATGTGTTTATTTTATGGTATATTATGGATTAATTAATCGCTTCATATAACGTTTTGATTTGTTTTGTTTTAGTTCTGTCACAGTTTTTACAATCCAACCGATAGTGGAGCTGTTCAAATTACACAGAGTAATTTAGATATGGTTCTAGGTAAGGTTTTTAATTTTTTAAATATTAGTTATGTGTTATTGTTTGTTAATCTTTCCATATTTTCTCTGCAGCCTCCAATGAAGTTGTGTTCATTAACTTTTACGCTGAATGGTGTAGATTCAGCAATATGCTGATGCCTATATTTGATGATGCGGCTGACGAAGTATCCAAGGCCGGGTATGATACTGGAAAAGTGGTAATGGGTAAAGTAGATTGTGATAAAGAGGGTGCCATAGCAACAAGATTCCATATATCTAAGTATCCTACTTTAAAATTATTTCGAAATGGTCTACCAGCTAAAAAAGAGTATCGAGGTATGAAAAAGAAGTTTCTATTTTTCTATTATAATATACATTTACAATCTTTTGTATTACAAAAATTTTTTTGTATAATTTTGTATAGACATAAACATTTTACTTTATTCAGTAATACATATTTTATGGCATAATACTTTTACATTTTGATATTATTGTTTCAGGGCAACGCTCAGTTGAAGCATTTTCTGAATTTATTAAAAAACAGTTGATTGACCCTATTGTCAATTTTGGTTCTCTAAAAGAATTACATGATTTGAGTGAAGATAAGAGACACATAATTGGTTACATGGATAGAAGAGATCAGCCTGAATATGAAGTTCTTAGAAAAGTGGCAGCAAGCTTAAAAGATGAATGCGTATTTCATGCAGGCTTTGGTGATGCTTCCCAACAAATGCATCCTCCAGGTTGGTATTTCTTGTAGATATATTCATTTACTTGTTTCAAATTACAGTCATTTGTAAATAATGTGAATAACTTAATTACATTAATTCATTTATTACTTGAAATATACTTATTATAAACTCATTTTATTAAATTAATTTATAATAAGAACAATTATCAAGTGGTCGTCATGGTGCTGTGGACACACAATCTGTACTAAATGTTGTGGTTGGGGTTACTTCCTACTTTGCTATTGAGCATATAGGATGGAGTAGAAAATATCAATAATTTGTTTGATATAACATATAAATAATTTAACTTCATGCTTTATCCCTAACAGGTAGTCAGAGAGAATGGAGCGCCAAATGCTACAACTATATAAATAAATAAATGAATATTGTATTATCAAACATTTTACTCAAATTTTAACCATATCATTTTTGTACACAGGTCAGCCAATTGTAGTATTTAGGGCCGATAGGAAAACATCTACTGAGCCTGACGAAACTTATAAAGGCTCTTTACTCAACTTTGAACAACTTAATGCCTGGGTTCAAGAGAAGTGCATACCACTTGTAAGAGAAATAACATTTGAAAATGCTGAAGAGCTTACAGAAGAAGGACTGCCATTCCTGATTCTGTTCCACCATCCTACTGACAGTGACAGTGTTAAAAGATTTAAGGAAATAATCTCGCAAGAATTGGAAGATGACAAACGTAATTTACACTTAGTATTTTATATTTTTTTGCCACTTATAAATCAACACATTTAATTAAGATAAATGCTTAGAATGTGTAATTTTATCAAGGCTATCTTATTACCATTTATATCTTACTACTTACACAAAATCAAAACAATACTGATAAGAAACTTTATTATAATTACAGAAAAAATAAACTTCCTGACTGCTGATGGAGTTCGATTTGAGCATCCACTACACCATCTTGGTAAATCAGTTACTGACCTGCCTTTAATAGCGATTGACTCCTTTAGACACATGTATTTGTTCCCCAACTACAGTGACATGGAGATACCTGGCAAATTGAAAGAATTCCTCCAAGACCTATACTCAGGCAAATTACACAGGTAATTTATTTATAATTTTTCTTTATTATCTATATGATATAAATATTATATATATATATAGATATAAATATTTTACATATTTAATTAATCCGACTGGGAATTGAACCCACAATTGTCACATTTACAATTGCATGCTTGGGCCTTTGCAACACAATGAGTACATCTGTTGTGGTACAGAGGCTCATTAGCTGTGTAGTTTAATGAGTTTTATTGAAAAACTGTATCCTGTATACAGTAGAGTAGGCAGAGGAAACCTAATAGTAAAATCTTAAACTTATATTTTTTGACACATTGCTTGTTGAGTTGCAAAACTCAATGCGTTTTGTTTTATTTTATTTCTTTACCAGAAAGATAAAATGAACATTTTATTACCATTCTGTTTAGTCAAAGAATAATTTTATATATTTTATAAAAGGTAAATTCACATCAACACTGAAAAACATGTATGTAAATAAAAAATAATAGATTATACTTTAAATTTTTTATTAAAATACCAGTTTCTATTTGAATATCAGTACTTATCTGACTGTAATATATATGTATGTAATAAAATATTTTTTTTATGTTAATTAAAATAAATGATATTTCACGTAACATACAGTATTTCTATAAATTTTTTTGGGGCCAGTTATTGGCACAGGCAAGCTAAAAAAAAAGTTTATTAAAATATATGTCTTGAAAGCCAATGAAACTATAATTTAAAAAATCCAATACTTTTTCTTTAGCTTTTCGAGACATTACATGTTGAGAGGCCCTTTGCCTGCAAAAGCGGCGCTATAAATTTAATCAAAATAAAATCATTCCTCCAAGAGGGAATCAAACCCACAACCTCATTATATTTTCAGTAAGCTGTTGGCTACTGTGGCATAATATCTCAATTCACTTGTATATGTATTGAATTACTCTTTTACTTTGCTATACATTTTTTTAGTGCAGCTCTCATTATTTTTATCAACTAAATTAAAATATTTTATGGTCCAATATTTTACTTCCAACATTTACAATGGAACAATTAAACCTTGTTCTAGTTCACACAATACAAAACATTGTTTTACTTCAAATTTCTTAGCCACGGCTTGTGATTATAATATTTTTATTTTATGTATTATGCTTACTTACACATCCCTTACATAGATTTGGAGATATAAGTGACAGTTATGGGTTGTTTACAATACCATGTATAATTAATTACAATTAGATGTAGATCCCAGGGCTGGAATGGAAAGTGAAAATTCGTTGAGACTACATTTTTGAGGCAGGTTGTGGCCAGGGGCACAAAGTGTCACTGTAAACGCGACTGGTTGTGGGTTCGATCCCCACTCGAGGAAATGAAATATTTATTTAAATTTATATTTCCATTTCTTCGCTCTGGTGTCGAGGCAAAGCGCGGCGTTGAGTTTCGCCACTCAGCACGCAATGCCTCCAGAATTCGGCAGAAAGTGGGAAACGGGGTGTCTTAGCACTTCTTAGGTTCCCTCTGCCTATCCTGCTGTATGCAGGATACAGCGTGAAGCTGATTTAATTTATTTTATTTACTATCTTTCTTTTAGCCTCGTACATACAAGATACTATACAACAGCTGCATTTAATAAAATGCATACCTATTGCAGTACGATTGACAAGTCGTGGTCGCCCTGCAGTTAGGTTTTACACCTAACTTAGCGTGGTCACGACCCATCAACCATAGCGTCACCATTATATATAATAACCTATTATTTCTGGTGTCGTGGCGCCAGGCACAAGTGTATGACTGTAAACGCGACGGATGTGGGTTCGATTTCCACTCGGGGGAATGAAATATTTCATATTTTAGTTTTCTCGCTCTGGTAACGAGGCAAAGCGTCGCTTTGAGTTCCGTTTTTCAATTTGCAATGCTTCGAGCATTCGGCAGAAAGTGTGGAACAAACGTGTCTTAATGAAAACAGAGTGTTTAATACTAGTTTCGCAGAATCCCCCTGTTTACCCAGTTATGTAAGTTAGGCTAAATTAAGTCTTATTTCTTTAATTTCCAGAGAGTTCCACTATGGTCCGGATACGCCTCAACTAGTAGCCAATGATATAAAGGTGACCACTCCCCCTGAGTCCACTTTCAAGAAACTAGCTCCTTCCAAGAACAGATACACGCTTCTCAGGGACGAGTTATAAAGTATTTAGCAATCAATTATAGATAACAATATATGAATTTATTTATCTCATTTTATTACCTTTATTTTTAAGCTCCAGTGTAAACTCTAAATATGGTTTGAAGAAACGCTCACTAAACCATTGTAATAACAACATTGGTTGGTTTGAAATACATACTTTAGACTGTTTTATGTTCTAAGTTGCCAAAACTAAAGCTCAATCTACAGAACATATTAAGATATGGACCATTTAGATTAAAAATACTTAAATTTCTAGGTGTGCGTAATTTTTTTTGTAGCTATTGAAAGTTAAATAATTTTATATAAAATACAAGTTATTTATTATTTGAACGTCAAATAATTTACCACCAGTTCACTAAAACTGCCTCAGACCTGAGAAACGGCGCAAGAAATTATTTTTTCAAATCAATGATTCCGAAATGAAATATGCGTGGCGTTATATAGAGTTTACACTGTATTTTATTTTGGTTGTCAAAAATTATTTGTATTTTTTTTTCTTATTTGTTCTTAATATATTTCCTGATATTTATAAAGTGCTGTTTAAGACTTTAACCATATATTTTATTTCCATAATATGTTAATGAATTCGGCTATTTTTAACGTCCAGTGTATTATATTTTGAAAAATGTACATATATTATGAATGATTGTGAAAGATACATTTATTGTAGGTAACGTTTTATATTTAATTAGAATATTAATAGCATTGTCATCTTTCCTTTTTTTAAATAAATAAAATTTCTAATCAATTAATCATTAAGCTTTTAGAGCATAAAATCAGATCAGGACCATCTTTGTATTTTACAAAATTTTTAATATATGCTTTAACAGATACTATTTTTTTATTTGTATATGTATTGCACAATTGTTAAAGAAAGAATGTGTTGCACACACATCATTTTAAATTTATTATTATTGATGTTTTCTAATCTCATAAACTTAAAATAAGATGTCATTTCTATACTTCCATCTATGTAACAAAACCCTTGCCTTTTAAATCAGTGTTGCAAAATAAATTCGGGTATCAGATCACATTCAAATCCTAACATAATTTAGCTTTCAAAACACTATAAGGTATAATTTATTTCTTACATCTGAAATAATAAGTCATTTTTATAATTATAATTGCTAATGTAAAAACAAGAAATGGAGCATTTTTAGATTTTAATATACTGTAAAAATACTTAAGCATATATATTTAATCTGTTTAGATGTGTCATGTATTTATTGGTTGGACAAAATTATACTTTTGGCATTGAAAATTTATACTGATTATCATGATATATGCAGTTCCTCTGACAACTGAGTTTTTAATTATTATATTATCTTTTTTGATTACACTACGTAATGCGCCATAATGTTTTTCAATATACCAAAGTGACAAAAACAAATAAAAAGAAATATTTGAAAAAGACACAATGTTACTTTATCAGAAGTTCTCCCGCCTGTATAGTACGATCGACGAGTAGTGGCCGCCCTTAAGTTAGTCGTAGATTTAGTAGTCAGCACATTTGCTTTTAGGATTTTTTCTACTTTTGATTATCTTCTTTCCGAGTAAACAGTGCGCTAACGTTCAGAAAATCCAACTTCAGGGCGGCTACGTCTCGTCTATCGTACTGTATTATAACATTTTACAAGACCCTGCCTTCCCCTACGTAACGTTATACTGGGACGCTCTTTTAACATAGCACAATTCATAGGTTCATAGGCTTAAATTCATATAAAGTGAATTTAATTTTGTGAACTATATTGAAATAAGGGGATTTTCAAATAAAATAACAATATTTAATTTTATCCAAAAAAAATCTTCCAATAACAATTCATTTTCAATATTTTAAAGTTTTATATTTATAATTCAGATTCAATCAGCTTTGTTTAGATATTTAATTAGATGCTTGTGAATATTTTAATGTTTTGATACAAATATTTTAGTATGGTATTATATATTCATACGTGTAGCTTGACTTATTTTTACTATGTAATGCAAAAAATAGTATGACCATTTTAATTATTGAAACGCTGTCTACAATATTTACTATTATTATATATTATAGGTATAGTAAAAATTATATTTTCATTTAAATATGTTACATAACTTCTGGCTTAAATTCTTTATCTATGTTTATGAGTTAAAAAAAAATTGCCTGACGCCCAAGAAAATCAGTTAAAAAGAAATAAAATAAATTAAAAAAGTCATTCTATTATTTTAATAATTGCTTTAAAAATATCTTCCTTACACTGATTTTGAAATAGCGTTTAATGCTTATTTATATATTTTTTCAAAACTATAAATTGAAATTACGTTTTTGGCATGTTACTTTGTGTTGGACTCTTAAATCTAACTATTTTTTTACTTTCTTTTTCATATTATTTTACAAGAAGATTAGTATTATTATTAAATACGTTTAAATTTTTTTAGTTTACTCATTTTACTGCTCAACTATAATAATATTATTGATATTATTATTAATTTAAACACCAATGACCTTTTAAATGAAATATAATAAATTTATTTTGGCCTTACATTGCTAGACGCTATAATTGAATATAATTACATTTATAAGTTTTAAGTTATTCATAAGCATTACTTATAAATTATTATAATTATCAGTAGTTTTCATATTTTTGGATGGTAAGTAGATAAACTATTAAATTATTAGTCGAAACACATTATGATTTTCTGTTATTTAATAATATTGCACAAGGCAGTAGAATCGTGTTTGATTGATGGGCGTAAGTTTGATCCATAGCCAGGACAATGCAATATTTTAATTTCCTCGTTTTAGTTACATGTTAGTTGAAATGTAGCGTTAAGCTCCGCCACTCAACACGCAAAAATTTCGCAAAGTATCTTAAATTCGAGCGGAAAGTGAAGAACGGAGTATCCTGACACTAGGTTTCTTTTGCCTAAAGAGTAAGAAATATTATGTATTATTTTATTATTTATATATTCTATTTTATTTTATGTATTTCTTTATATATATAAGAAAAGTTTCATATGTTTTAACAACATTAATATACGTTTCTCATTTACATTTACATAAAAATATACATGTACATAAAAATGTAGACTCTTACTTCTTTATTTACAACATTATTAAGAAATGTACAAAATGTATGTTTTGTGAAGTGTGCTATTGTGTAATAAATTTTGGTCCAGTAAATGACTGTTTTTTTTTCTACCCTCTAAGAATATTTTATATTTACACTAGCGACCCGCTCGCGGCTTCGCCCGCTTTAACTACTGAATTATTCATGTAATGTACCTATGTTTGCAAAACACTTAAGATTACTAATGTGAAAATTATTTAAACCTTAATGCAACCCGCATTTTCGTAGTTCCAATAAGGATGTTCCAATTGTTTAAAAAACACACTTAAACAAATGACACAAACAACAGAAAACTTTAACGAAAGAAATTATAAACAACAAACTACCTACTATTCTCTTACCCAAAAATACTTATACGAAAGTTGTAACCAACTATGTCGCGTTGAAATACATTATAATTATTGGATAACTCCAAAATACGTGCAATCGGTTCTAAATTAACTTTGCTATAGAGCCAGGCGCAGAATTGAAGCATTCTCTCGTCCATCTCCTTAGTAGCTCCGAACGACATCTGGGCGTTGACACAGTATGAAATTGGAAAGATTATCAAATGCCATCTAGGCGGTCAACTCAGTCAGGAGAGACCCTCGGTTTCCTGAGGGAGGCCCATCTTAAACGACTGGTTGGTCGTTTGGTGACTGGAAGGTTCAATACAAGGCTCATGAGTCGGATTTGGAGGAGAATAGAAAGACCCTCGGAAGTTGTCTTACGTCTGACCTCGGGCGGCCGGGTATGCCACGGAGTGCTGCTCCTTAGGTGCAGGTGATACATTGGCGCTGCGGAATGCGTTGGACGCGAGACGACCAATGTGTACCTCCAGGCTTTCTATTTTTATGTTGCGATGATGCGTGGTGTTCCTCACTTAGTATGGCGCCTGCGTCACTCGACGGAGGATGAGGTTCTGGACCACCTGCAGGATTTCTCGTTGAGTGATACTCGCTAGGGCGTTGTGATGTCATCAGTGTATAGTGCGTAGAGAGCAGGTGATAAAATGCTGCCCTGGGGAACAACGGCAGCGATCGAGTCGCTGCTAGACCTTGAACTCTCAACTCTCACGCAAAATGTCTTGTCACTGAGGCAGCGAGGCAAAGACATGCGCGACGTGCTGGGGAGTGCCGGCTCTGAGCACTTAATGAAGTAGGCCCGGGTGTCAACGCGGTCGAATACGCGCGCTACGTCGAATAAGACTACTATTGCACTCTCCTTTCGGTTGATCGCTGTTGCGGCGTAGTATAACCAGAGTGGTATACTCGCTAGCCAAACTGCTCGCTTCGTGGGTGGATGTGCGACTGGAGAAGTGAGAGGAATAACTTCTCGAACAGCTTGGCGACCGCGCTAAGGAGGGTTATAGATCGGTATCCCTCAGGCTGCGGGCTCTTCCCAGCCTTGGGCAACATGATGACCAGGCCTTCCTCCCATGCCCGGGGGAAAGAAGCCAGGCGGGTGCGGCGGATCCATTTTTATAAGCAAAAGGTTGCGGGGCGCGGGGGGACGCGTGGTGGGCGGCGAGCCGTTACACAGCAAGAATTTTTTAGTACCGTAATTTTAAATATGTGCTACTATTCTTCTAAAGTACTTATTGAAATGAAAAACAGTAAACAACATTTTAATCTATATTAAATGGCCAAAAGGTAACTAATATACTTATAGTAATATATACTGAAAGTAAGGGTTAAATATGAGTCGATATAGGTTTTCTCTAAAACTATTTGTAATTTCGAAATATTGTAAAGAGCAAAGTTTATCTTTGCTTAACGTAGAAAATTAATAACTTATTTAAAAGGATAAGGATTAATATCATTATGGACACACATCCCTTACAATAAGAAAATATATTTAAATTTCCGTCTCTTCTACGCTTTCTTATAATTAAATTAAAAAAGGAAATGTTTAAAAATGTAAAAAAATAATAATAAAAGAACACAAGAAGAGTAAACAAAATAAACAACAGGATACTTAAACGAAAGAAATGATAAACAAAAGACCACCTATTATTCTATTAATCAAAAAAGATGAAACTAAATATAACGTGCTAAAATAATACATTAAACTCTAATTATCCAATACGTACAATCGCATCTAAATCTACTTCGCTACAGACGCAGGCGGGGAGAGGGGCGCGGGGGACGCGTCGCGGGGCGCGGGGGGACGCAGGGCGCGTGGCGAGCCGTTTCGCAGCAAGGATTTTTTGATATTGTAACAACTTCTAAAGTACTTATTAAAATGAAAAACAGTAAAAGACAGTTTTGGTCTCCATTAAATGGCCAACGTAACTAATATACTTATTTATATGCTTTATGAGTAAGGGATAAACGAAACATGAGCCAAATCTGCGGTTTATAGCCGGCGCGATGTGTCAACAATTAAATGCGTTTTTCTCTAAAACTATTCGTAATTTCCAATTAGTGTAAAGGACAAATTTTATCTTCGTTTAACGTAAAAAATTAATAAAGTATTTAAATGGATAAGGATTGATACCATTATGGACAAACATCCCTCACAATCTATACTTATAATAAATCTGTAGAAAAGACGTTTCTGTACATTGTAAATATTTAAAAAAAAATTGCCAGGGTGTTAAAGGATAATTAACATAATCCATTTCCAACATTTTTGGAATTTTTGTCTGTTTGTCTGTTTGTCTGTATGTCTGTTTGTCTGTTTGTCTGTTTATGTGAACACGCATCACGTAAAAAGTACACAATAAATTTAAGCAATTTTTATACATAAAAATTACAAATAAATCAAGGTAGGTTTTAGTGTTTATTTCATTGTAATTGCTTCACTCTATCAAAAGATATAAGTATTTAAGTTTTCAAGACGTTAATATTTGAGATAATAAAAAATCGACACAAGTAACGCTATCTATTGACAAAAATAGGTACTAACGAATGTTTCATACACGTAAAGCTCATCACTAATTGCGATGGGATCTCTAGATAAAAGATGGCGCTGTAAAATGTATTATAAATATAAAAAACATAAAAAAAATATAGTTTGGAAAGATTACCGCTACACTCTATCAAAAAATAATGTACTTAAAGTTTTAAAGATATTTATATTTGAAAAAAAAAAAGAAACTTACGCAATGATATCTATTGACTACATATCATAATGAATGTTATTATATTGTTGAGTTATTATCTGCTTAACGGTAATTACGTCATGTAAGTGTAATCTATACTTATAATAAATTTAACATAAACATAGTAGTATTTTTCTAACAATGTTCGAATGGTTACAGTTCAATTGTAAGTCCAAAAGACTTTAGAAACGTCTTATTTATTTTGACTGTTGATAAATTTACGTATTTTTAAAGTACAATTGTTCATAGTACTAACTACAAAGTAAACTAAATTGAATTGTT
Source organism: Heliconius himera (assembly GCA_021202915.1). Taxonomy (NCBI): domain Eukaryota; kingdom Metazoa; phylum Arthropoda; class Insecta; order Lepidoptera; family Nymphalidae; genus Heliconius; species Heliconius himera. The sequence goes on from JAJHJA010000236.1 coordinate 222,182, forward strand.
GGTGAAGATTACCTTCGTAACAGTCTAGCTTAATTCTTAATTATTTAACACAGTGATAAAGAATGACTTAATATTCAAAGAAATATTTTGAATAGGTTCTTCAGTCCGTTCGTTCGTTTATTAATATTTTTTTAAGAAACGTATATAATCTTTAACTTTTGGGAGCAACCTCTAAAAAATTGTGTCTCAAGAAAAAAATGCTCTGACACTGTTTATAAAAATATCCCGCAGTATTATTTCATAACTTACAAGCGACACGACATTGCACTATTGCACCTGTATGTTGCATGTATGTATGTGCCAAGGGTATTTTAGGGTAAGTACCTCAAAATTCTTATAAGATAACTTTGTTGTTTGTCCGTCTGTCCGTCTGTCAAGACTATTTTGTACAAGATCGGTTAAAGGTTAGATACCTCAATGTTCAAGTCTATATTCCCTTAGAGCACAAAAAATCTATCTTCTAAATCATCGCAATCAAATGACGATGAAATATGAGGGTTTATGCTTCGTTTTTTGTCGCATTTTCTATCATAACTATAGGATAATTCCCGTTGATATACAATTACGAAATTTGTTAAGAAGTTAAAATTTACGGCACGTGTAAAGGAAAATTCCAAAATTATTTTTCAAAAATTGAATATTTATTGTATTTGTGTCATAGAAAAAAACCATTAGGTACAAATTTTAATCTGTACTTAATTTAATACAAAATGACAACTTAATTAGTTATTCCTTTGGTGCTTTTAGTGTATATATTCATGAAGCTGGTACGAAACTCTCGGGGCATGAGTACGACTTGAACTTGACCGAAAATGTTGATTATTTTATAGATTATATAAAAATGCCTAAAAACGTGCTTTCTATGTATATTCTGTATACCAATTATATATTTAACTAATAATATATATAACCAATTTAAAAACTATACAGGAGCTAATATAATTTATTTTACAAAGAATATCGTGAGTGTTTATCCAAACCAATTAATTAATAATTAAGGCTGTTTGTAATATCTATATTTCTTAAATGAATAATCATGTAATTCAAGCGGGCAAAGCCGCGAGCAGGCCGCTAGTAAAAAATATATTCAAATTACTATTTTTAAACAGAAATATGCTCACTGTATGTTATCCTTAGAAGATACGAATATGCTGTCGCTGACTTTTTTGTAGATCTTATTAAGAGGAATAATACTCTAGTACATTGTTTTCATATAGGACTTACCATTAACGCAGCGCATGCGTGAAAGTTTCTCAACGGGTAGGACTTTATGCACATTTATCATATTTTTGTCAAATTACATTAAAATATACATATAATAAACGATATATAAACCTTCCCTGAGAAATACTCTACATAATGGTGAAAACCGCATCAAAATCCGTTGGGTGGTTTAGAAGAAGATCGCTTAGAAAGGCCAGACAGAGACGAAATGCGTTCTTATTTTATAAGATATAGAGATAATATCTATACATCTGAGGCCGGTCGTGGCGCAGCGGCAGGAGGTGTGACTGCAAACCGGGTTTGGTGTGGTTGTGGGTTCGATCCCCACTCGAGGAGATGAAATATTTACTTAAATTTATATTTCCATTTCTTCGCTCTGCCTCCAGAATTCGGCAGAAAGTGGGGAACGGAGTGTCTTAACACTAGGTTTCCTCTGCCTACCCTGCTGTGTGCGGGATACAGCGTGAACCTAATTTAATTTCATTTTATTATATATCTATACATCTATACATATAATAAACAGTAATAATGGCGCGTCTGTACATTGAATATATTTACAAAATAATAATTGAAGGGGTTTTAGGAACAGTAATAGAACCCAAATTCACAAAAAAATAATGTCTGTTTGTCTGTTTGTACGCGCGTATCTCCGGAACTACTGGACGGATTTGAATGAAACTTTTTTTATTGTATAGCTATTAAGTCTAGGCAACAATTTATTTAAAAAAAAAAGAAAATCTGATGTGGAACCTTAAACAATAATAGATATTAATATAGCGTCTTAGTAAGAGTTCATCAATATTACAAGCCTTTTCTGTCCGCATAATAAAAGTTAAGATCTGGAGCAGCTGATATGGAACCTTAACAGCCCAGCTAAACCTTAAGAGATATAATAGCTTAGGAATAGTAGTTCCACGTGGTCAGTGTGGAATGAAATGAGGTTTCTGACCTAACAATTTAAAATAACATAAGCTAGGAGTACCTCCACGCGGTGAAGGCGAAAGGTAACATTTGGTGTCTATTTTATAATGATAAATATATTATTGAAGACTGCCGCGCCCCTGAAAAACAAGTATAATCTTTGATGGACGCGCGTGTATCCCCCGATTAACACAATTCTATAGCTTTTATAGTCTTTTTCACCTATATCTATCGTATTTTACGCGAGTTTGCTAACAGTATAATAAATAATTAGCTTTACGTATCAATGCTCAATGTATATTATTTTTATTATAAATATCAACATTGGTATTTTTAAATTAAAAACAATCAAAAATCCTTATAGAAATTACGATAATGTAGAAGTCATTATAGTTGTCAGTCAATTCTGTTTATAAATCAAATAATCATGTAATTCAAGCGGGCGAAGCCGCGGGCGCGCCGCCAGTGTAGAAATAAAAATATATTTATGTATAAGATTTTTTTAAAACAAAAAAAAATGTTTATGATAAGAAGAATAGGGCAAACGACTCAATAAGCTATACATATATTAATATTCAATAATTTAATATTTTTTATGAATGCTCACTTCAGACTTCACATATTTATTTAGAATGAAACCAACAAATATATTATTATTACTTATTTAGAAACGTATAAAAATTTCAACGTAGCCATATTTAAAGCCACGCCTCTTGGAAACTGTCTTGAAAATTGCTTAGCTTAGCTAAAATTGTTTAGGTAGCTTAGGAAAAAAGGTAAAATCTATACATTTGTGATTAAATCCTAAAAAATAATAGCCCTAAAGGGGGGTGGAGCCCGACACTCGCTTGCCCGGTTTTTTATTTATTGATGACGATAGGAACAAAAAAAATCTATATAAATCGGTTCAGTACTTTCGGGAATAAGCGTGATCATACATATAGACAGACAGACAAGAAATTTAAAAAAATATATTTTTGCTTTCTATTATTCTTATCAGTCAAAATAACTAAATGTACAGACAAAATATTTTATATATTTAATATAAATTACATATAAAGTGTATTTATATATATTATTTATTTATTTACATATATTTTTTTTATCAGCTTCACGCTGTATTCCGCACAGCAGGGTAGGTAGATGGAACCTAGTGTTAAGACACACCGTTACCCATTTTCCGCCGAATTCTGGATCTGATTTTATAATTACAATACAAAATGAATTAGAATTTTTTAAAGAAACTACATTTTTGACAGAGGACAAGATATTTTTTTATATCTCTAATTTGACGCAGGCTATTCCTAAGTTTTATCAGGTGAGCTTCACGCTGTATCCCGTACACAGCAGAGTAGGCAGAGGGAACCTAGTGTTAAGACACACCATTCCCCACTTTCCGCCGAATTCTGGAGGCATTGCATGCTGAGTGGCGAAATTCAACGCCGCGCTTTGCCTCGACACCAGAGCGAAGAAATGAAAATATAAATAAAGTAAGTAAATATTTTGTCTTCGCGAATGGAGATCAAACCCACGACTAGTCGATTTTATAGTCACACTTTATGCCACTGCGCCACGACTGGCCTCCTACATAATGGTTGGTAAATTATAATTGACATATCTTTAAATAACAACACTAAAACTATAATATTTTATTCAATACTTTTTTAAAATAATATAAAAAAAAACCCGACTGTTTCTTATATTCTAAGGACTGATTCTATATGGAATTACCGTTTACCTTGTTTACTTAAACAAAAAAGTACTTTATTTATAGATTAAAAGCTTATATTAAACTTGATTTTAATAAACTAACAACATTTTCATAAATAATCCACACAAAATCTGTATAAAACAAAACATTAAATGCTTGGAACTTAGAGAAAACGATAAAAAATAGTAATAAGGAGCGCTCTACAATTATAAAAGATTAACAGCGCGAATACGTCATTAACAATTCATAATATCATTTTCTGTCCAAAGCGGCTTGTTGTGTTAAACAAACTACTTGGGACCATTTTTTCTCTCGTCGAGCAGTTTCGGCTGTCACTCTGTAGAAAGAGCGCCCTTTAGATGCCGCCGCTGCGCCACAGGGTGTCTACGTTCCGCAGAATTTCTTCGCCTACATTTCATTTTTTGCATAATAACTCGTAAAGTTTAACTATACTTAATATGTTTCTTTTTATATATAATATTTTATTTCGTTTTAGTAAGCTCTATCGATATATGTGCTTACTAGAGGGCGCGCGCGGCTTCGCCCGCTTATTAAGAGTGAATTCTAAAAAAACCACGAAACATGTGTTCAATAAAATATTTTTAACAGTCTGAATTAAAATTTTTATAAAAATCGGTGGCAATTTAAAGATTTTTCCATATAAACTTTCAACCCCTTATTTGAACCCTTAGGGGGTGAATTCTTAAAAACCATGAAATACGTGTTCAATGAAATATTTTTAAGAGTCTGAATTTCAAATTTTATAAAAATCGGTGCAGATTAAATTTTTTTTCCATACAAACTTTCAACCCCTATTTCATCTCTTTAGGGTTAAAATTTTTGAAATTCCCTTCTTAGTGGATGTCCAGAATATGAAAATAAACATCTGCCCAAATTTCACGTTTCTACTATGAGCGGTTACGACTCAGTCAGTCAGCACAAGTCCTTTTATATATATAGATAACATATATAACATAGCATCTATTATGTAATCTAGACTAGCCGAGGCACAGCGGCACGAAGTGTGACTGTAAAACCGACTGGTTGTGGGTTCGATCCCACTCGAGGAGATGAAATATTAACTTAAATTTATATTTTCATTTCTTCGCTCTGGTGTCGAGGTTAACTCCACACGCAACGCCTCCAAAATTCGGCAGAAAGTGTGGAACGGAGTGTCTTAACACCAGGTTCCCTCTGCCTACCCTGCTGTGTGCAGGATACAGCGTGAAGCTGAATATTAGGTGCTGAAACGAGAACCTCTAGTCATCGAAGCGTCCACAAGACTATATGGCTTTCAGGATTAAAATTGCGTCACAGTACCAATTATTGTTTAGAATATGTCCAATTAAGAGTAGATTAAAAAAAGGTGACTTTTGTATCGTTGAATGAATGTTTATTGAAACATATCCAGAAATACCACGATATTCATTATAAATGTAACAATTCCTGTTGTTATGTTTTATTTGTTAAAAAAAAAATGGGTCACAATATATTCTGTATAAAGTAGGGTAGCCAGAGGGAACCTAGTGTTAAGACACTCCGTTCTCCATTTTCCGCCAAATTTTCGAAGCATTGTGTGTTGAGTGGCGGAGCTAAACGCCGGGTTTTTTGCCTTGGTGCCAGAACAAAGAAATAAAAATATTAATAAGTAATAATAGAGCAAGGACAGTTGTGGCGCAGGGCCATAAAGGTTGACTGTAAACGCCACTGGGCGTGGGTTCTATCCCCATTCGAGACAATAAAACATTTATTTAAATTGATATTTCTATTTCTTCGCTACGGTATCGAGGCAAAAGCGCAGCTTTGACTCCCGCCACTCGTCACGCAATGCTTCGAGAATTAGGCGGAAAGTGGGGAACGGAGTGTCTTAATACTAGGTCCACTCTGCTTACTCTGCTGTGTGCAGGATACAGAGTGAAGCTGATTGATATAATTTTAATAAATAATAATTTATATATAACTTCTTTCCCGATTGAAAATCGAACCCACAACTTTTCAAATGAATAAATCAGAACTTTACCTATCTTCAATGCAATACATGACAGTTTTTTAAGCAGAAAAATATTTTTTACGAAAATAAAACGTGTGAATTATACCAGCTGTAAGTTTGTCAAGATATTCTTATTCTTTTTTTATTAAAATCGCATTTTTTGCAGTGATTGTTCAATAAGATCATCATTTTTTGAACTGACAAAGGAGCATCGTATAGTGCGAACCTGTGCTTTGTGAAGCGACAGGTACTGTGATCTTGTTACACTTTGACAATAGAATAGCAACTTTACTCCTTTATAGCTTATCCGAGGCTGAAGGAAGTTCCGATCAGATAACACCAGTGTCCGCTTTATTACAATAGCAATTCAAAAGTTAGAATTAAAGTCTTATAAAATCCTACATTGTAATGTTGGTAATGTTGAAAGTATCACTTTACAATGATTTAGGGAAAGCGATTTATAAGAATCTATGAATAAAATTATTTAAATGGTATATCTTTGGTACCTATTATTACATTGCTATGTAAATATCCTAAACAGTTATCTACGTAAAATATTTATAATCGTCTTTAGTGACGCTCGCCAGGTTAAGATGAATCGATTGACGTGATAATTATAAAAGTTTATCAACTCCTTTGCCTAATACAACGACTCTTAGGAACAAATACACATACATTTGTAAATAACACTGATAAATACATTATCCTTATTTGTTGTTGCTTTAATCAGAATGTGATTACCATAATATACAAAATATATACCACTTCTTCAAAATATATACAACATACTTGATTTTATTAGTTTTTGTCGAGAAATAAATACTATAGTTATTTCTTATTGAAAGTTTGATATATATTTTTTAAGGTCACATCGTTCTGTCACCTTCTGTGGTTTAGTCCAACAAAATCTTTCAGGGTTCATTACGGTAATGCATCAGCTTCATCACAATAGGTGAATGCAATAGCAATTGAAATTCACTACTACTTTAGATATTAAGCATCGGAATGAAGCGTGGGTGCGCCTCACAAAGGATGCAACATGACACCAGCATGTCGGTACTTTGTACAAGTGGCCACAAAGCTGTACAGAAAGTCCGCCAAAAGACAGGAAGTGAAGGACAACGTGCGATAGAACCAATTACCCGCCCCCGTCATATGAAACCTGTAATTAGTGTAAAATATCCGAGATTTGAACGGAAATTATGCTGTTTCTTATTTAGAAAATAATAATAAGCTGTATCATAAAACTTTCAAAGTGCGATTTCTAGGAACAAAAAAAACATGGATAAGTAACAGCATTTGCTTTTGCTAATATTTTAGATTCCTACCCTGACGTTACTTAGAACTTACTTAGCTTCGAATTTATAATCTTTTTTCTTCACGCTATATACCGCAAACAGCAAGGAAGGCAGAGGGAACTTAATGTAAAGACACTACGTTCCCCATTTGCCACCGAATTCCGGAGACATTGCGTATTGAGTGGCGGAACTTAACGCCGCGCTTTGCCTCGGCACAATAGCAAAGAAATGAAAATACGATCGAGATCGAACCCACAACCAATCGTACCTATTACAACTTACACTAAGTAAGGGATTGATAAAAACAAGTGAATAAGTAACCTTCAAAACAAGTTGGAACACAAGTGATGATAGCATGTCGTCCATCATCTATAGACATTCATCTCCGTCATCTACCTAACTAAAGAAACACGCCGACCTTTCAGTTCTGTCCTTTTAGACATCGTATTTTTTAGATACGTACAACTGTTCAGAAAACACAGTAGCCCTTAAGATTTATGGCGCAAGGAGAACGATCATAGCGCATTAGTAGTTGCCATTGTCCACTGCGAGGGGCCATTGTCAATATGAGCTCTCGTGGCGCAGGACAGTAGCACCCCAGACTTTTTGTTACATATTTTTCGCTAGCAATTTAAAGAACTATCGCTGGTTTAGCTATTTTAAGAATATTCTTACTATTTTTAGTACATTTTTCGAATGTCCAACTTGTCTTGCAACCTATTGTTCTATACAGTCGTAAATATGTCGACAGGTTGTTGCATTTATAATTGTAAAATGTGAGGTGTGAAACGACGAAACGTACAGTAGCCATTTGCTTCTGGGAAAATGTAACGCGCCTTTGTTGACAGTAATTCAACACTTCAATAATGACTTATGTTAATACTAAGCTAATGCTAGATCTCTCGAAACGGAATAGTATCTAGATAGATATGTATTTTAAGCTCAGCTTATATTTTATATAAAAAAATGTCCAAAAAATAAGTAACTCATTTATAAAATTTTGTGTTCATTTAACAATTAACCCTAAAACACTAAGTTATTCTATGAATGACATTAATAAAATAAATTACCGTAGAAGTTGTGAAAAAGAAGAAGAAAAAGAAGAAAATAAAATAATAAAACTTTTATAAACAATAAACAAATAAATTCTTTACTTTAAAGGTAATAGTAATATTCTTTTGTTTTACGATGTAATATTATAATGCAAAAAGATATATAATTTTCTCAATTTAGACACATGTTATATATTGCGTTTATGGGACTCTTGGTATTTTACACATTTGTTGTTTTTGTTCTTTGTTTTTATTCTTCTGTTTCTATGAATGGATAAAAAGCATATATATTTCTTGATTTTGGTCAACTAATTGTTACTACTTAAAGAACACATTCAACAAGGAAGATAATTTTTATGAGCTCTTTTATTTGACACTGCAAAATTGCAATACTTATTATAAAGTTAAGTTACAATTTTCTTCATTCGGTTAATCGTTGTATCAATCTCCTGACATATTTACTATCTCAAAATGTTGTGCGTTTTCAATAGTCATTATGATATCATCAGTCATAATGGTCAATTAAATTTTTACAAATATAAGTAAAAATTGTGATGAATATATTCGTACAATTTGTAACACGACGGTCGTAGGTTCAATCTCCATTCGAAAGAATGAAATATTATTTATTAATATTTTTTCCTGTACCAAGGCAAAAGCCCGGCGTCGAGCTCCGCCATTTAAAACTTAATGCCTAAAAAAATTCTGCGGAAAATGAGTGACGGAGTGTCTTAAGTCACTAGGTTCTCTCTGCTTATACAGCTGTGTACAGGATACAGCGTGAAACTGATTTATTTAGTTTTGGTTTATGTTTATAAATAAATTATAAAAAAAGCTAGGTTATCTATGCGCAAAAATAAAAAAACCACTATCGTAAATTTTACGAGAGTCATCACACAAATGATGCCCAGCAACGATGACAGCTCCAGCCATGTTGATGAAAAGAATAAAGCTAAGAGCACAGGAACGACGCCAAGGTTGTTTTTACTAGTAGAATTGTTTAATTGTCGAAAATCTTTACAATAGCTTAGTATTTTAGAGTTAAGAGCTTCAGTTTTAGAAATTAAAGTATTGCAGTTAACCGATCAAACGGTTTGAGTAATTGTATATTAAATATCTCGATTTCGTGCAATATTTAAGCATTCGTATACGTTTAAATAACTTATGTGAGTTGAAAAGCTATTTCTATAATCAAATTATTTTTTTCTTTAATAAAACAAAAAAAAATGTTACAAGCCTGAGAATATAACTAAGAGCGGAGAAAGGAAAACGTTGATTTCTAAGAGGCCGCTGTGATTTTTAAAACAAAAGCAAAGCAAACGTTTTAACAAACTGCTATATTTTAACAACGTGTAATTAAAGGTTTGGCTTCGCTCGAATATGCATAAATCATGTGTCCGCCGCGATCTGCTGACCGAAATAGAGAAAAAATTAAAAACATTAAGCGTTTGAGATACGGACCGAAATATAATAACTATTTTGTGTGTAGCTAGATGTGTATTGATTTGAGATCTGTTTAAGGCGTGGGAAAAGTTACTTTGAATTATCTCAACTGCAAGTAGGCGTACAAAACAATTACTTTTGTTGTAATTAACTCGAGAACTAAAGATGTAAAAAATCTTAAGTAGTTAGTATTTATTTATTTATTATTAAATGCTTACGTTATGATATTGTAAGTAAATATTTTTAAATAGATTTAGGTACTTACATAAAATACAGTTTTCATATTTTTTACAAAGCATTTGTAAAGCGTATAATATATGTCACTGTATTAAAGAATAGGAAAGTAAAAATTAAATATCTAAATTTGTGTTTGTTAATAAGCTCTATGTATGAATTTTCCTGTCACTATAAGCTTAGCAATGTTGTAAGCTCATAATTTACGGGCGGGGTGGGGTGTGGCGGAGGCTGTGCCGGGGGGAGCAGAGGCTGGGGTGCGCGTGCGCAGGCCGAAACCAGCGGGGCTGAGGGGCGCGGGGCGAGGTGACAACCGCTCGTTACGTTTATCCCAAGCCAGTTATTAAAAACATCTTGGCGCGAGCGGTGTGCCGCCCTGTAATTATACAGTCGAAGGTTCTTTGCTACGTTGTCACCACCGTCGCCGGAAATGCAATACGTGGATCCGCCCGCGCAACAGGTCTGTCCGCCCGCCTACGCCCTTCGCTATTATTTGACACGTTTGAATTATACTGTTTGAAGTATAATTGAGCATTTAAAGCCCATATTTTAAAAATAAGTTGAGGAATATAAAATATTTAAATAGTGCAATAGTTATAAATATTTTTTTCTTGTTGCAGATGATGATGAGCGGCTATGGATGTAGTTACGGGCGAAGTGATGCGATATCGCCGGCTTCTGATTTATCGTCTTGCAGTAGTGCCTCATCAGGTGCCTGGTGCGGCACCGCATGGCGGGAATTACCTCCATATCCACAATATCCGTCATATTGGCCACCAACCACCACAACGGAAGATGCAAGAGAACTTCAGCGCCGATGTGCGAAATGTCGCTGCCCTAACTGCTTAACCGAAGCAGCTGGATTTGGACCTAATTATGGAAAAGATGGTTCAAAACGGGAACATGTGTGCCACGTTCCTGGTTGTGGCAAAGTGTATGGAAAAACGTCACACTTAAAAGCTCACCTTCGGTGGCACACGGGGGAACGACCGTTTGTGTGTAATTGGTTGTTTTGTGGGAAACGCTTTACGCGATCTGATGAGTTACAGCGGCATCTGCGCACTCATACTGGTGAAAAGAGATTCGCGTGTCAACTATGCGCGAAACGGTTCATGCGCTCGGATCACTTGGCGAAGCACGTCAAGACTCATTCTAACGTGTCACGGAAAAGTAAGAAAACAAAAGAAGATGACAAAGCTGATTCGCCAAAACCAACTGAAATCAAACCTGTTACACCTCCATCGACAACTGAAGCAGTTCCTCCGCCTTCGTCTGTGACAGTGGGAAGTTCCAATTACGGCACAGTGCCAATAGCAAACGCGGCACCAAAACAAATGTTAAATTATGGCACCGTTGCCCCCAATGTGATGCACAACACCCCCGCAAGTTACAGCAGTACTCCAATGTTTGGCAGTGGTAGTGTGGTGTATGGAAGCGCGTGGTGTCCAGAAGTACGTCAAGAGACCTTCTACCCACGAGCGCCGGCAAGGGATCCGAGGTTCTATCAGCAATATCCAGCTCCACTTGCCGCGTATCAGTGTGCCTCCAAGGATAATTATGCAGTGTTTCAAGGACATTACAATTTACAACCACCAGTGGCTATCGGACAATAAAGTATGTGTACTTGTATTTGTTGTATGTGTGTTAAATTAAGTCGAATTAAAACTCTCATAGGTTTATATTTTAGGTAAAAGATTTTAACTTTAAGTTACCATTGACTTTGAAATGTGATGTGCCTTAACTGATTTGTGTTTCAACTTTAATAAAAATATTTTATTTAACCGTTGTCTTCTTTTTTAATTATAGTTATGTTACTATTCAATATATTTTTTAAGTCTTTTTTAATAACATTCAGTTAGCCTATCATTAGCTATCTAAATTAGCCATATACATAAATAAAACATACATTTAAAGTAAAAAACTATTATAAAAATATTTTATTTATTTATAATAATTTATCTATATTTAAATAGGATTATTAATCCAAATAATTATAAATTATATTTATCTACAATGCTGTTATAGATACTTATTTAGAAAACGTATAAAAATTTTAAAACAGTTAATTAAAGTTATAAATAGTTTATAAATATAAAATACACTAGGCTGCAGATCATGTACTTAAAAACCACTTAAAATACCTATATCATTTAATTTAAAAATGTATTTCTTTTTCTTTTTTTCCGTTTTCAATTATTTTATTGCCTTAAAATAATTTATATTCTCAGTTTATCCTATACACACTTTTTTAAGCCGCATTTCCTCTAACATAACACTACTCCTGCATTTTGAAATTCTCTACACCTAATCTATAAACCGCTTTTAGTGAATAATTTTGCTATTTTTTATTTAGACCCTTTTGTTCTCTATTTTCCGACGAATTCTGGAAGTATTGTGTGTTATGTGGTGTAACGACGCCGTGATTTGCCTCGAGAGAGCAGAGTCACAGCGAGAATATAAAAATATTAAAGATTTCATTTCTTTGTGTGAGAATCGAATCCACAACCACTCGCGTTTACATATGCACCGCTTGTTCCCCTGCGCTACGCCTAAACTCAATGTTTATCGAATATATTTTTAAGTTTTACACGAACACCCATCAATAAATTCTAAAAAATATGATTAAATATGTATGTGCGAAATAAGATAAAGCAAGATAAATTCCTAGTATCTATGATATATTAAATAAGCTTTAGTTATATTTTACCATACATGTGACGAGCTGACCTATAAGAGGCCTTACTGGTGTATAGTAGCACGAAATAGGCAAGAATGGAAGAAAAGGAGAGAGCTCAACACTGTGACAAAACAAGCTAATATAGTAAAATTATTAATATTTTTCATTACTGACTTTAACGTTTTCAAATAAAAAACAATGAAAGATGATAATATTTTTAAAAATATTGTTTCGATACTTATTATTTTCAACTTATTATTTTGCTAAGTATTAGTAACAATTAAAGCCTAGACGTAAACATGTTTATAAATTGTAAGCATTTTGTAACTTAGTTTGTATTTTTTAATATTTTCACAACGCCGGTATAGACTTTATTAATTCTTATACAAAAAATATTTTTGAATACATTAATATCTTATGAAGGTAAAAAAAAAACATTCATAATAGTAACTAAATAAATAACTAATCAGTATATGTCTACGAGTTGGCTACGCATTGCTACGCTTGATCGTAGTCGATAGTTAGACCCAATATTAGAATAATATTTGCGTGGTGTACGGTTTATGATTATCCAATAATTACGTTGGTAAATATAAAATGCTAATTTATAACTATAAATGATTGTTTAGAGATTTAAATTTATATAACTTGTGAATAAAAATCGTCAGTAAGACAGGAAGGATCTTATTACAAAATCTCTAATAGAATTATACAGTTCACGATTTTGATATTGAATTGAATTTAATTTGAAGCTCTTAGTACTTACTAAGAGCTTAAGCTTAAAAACTTTTTTTTTTAAGAGAACAGTTATTTTTGCTACTATTTGTTTCGTATGGGTCTTAAATTCCTTGAATCAGTCACAATCCAGTTATGACTTCTCGTCACGAGATGTCGCCGGTGACCGCGAGGACAGCGCGCGGCCGCGGCGTAATTGCACGCGGCTATTATCTGGGCGGCGCTCGGCGCTCGGCGCTCGACGCTCGGCGCGCATGGCGGCCGGTGCGAGCGGGATGCACTCGATAATACGTAAAACAAAACGAGGGAGTAATGATGGTAAAAAACGAGCAGCACGCAAATTATAGTGAGAAATGAGGCAGCCGGTAGCGGTGGGGGCTCGTGGTGCGGTGGGGGCCGGAGTGCGGCAGTCGCGGTCGCTCGGCGCACGCAGACCGCCCGCGCCGCCTGCGCCGCGCCTCGCGAGTGCTGTGAGTGTGTGACATGCGCCAGCCCCAGCGCCATGAGCGGCAAGGGCTCCTCCTCACCGGACCTGCTCATGAATGTGAGTCCACACTTCCCGCGCCCTCACTTCCCACAAATGCCCCTAATCGGTCTTTTTCCTTGACTGCCATCTGACAGCCAATCTGTGAAAATGGTTTAATGTATAAATTTCTTATTTGTTTCACAGCTCTTAACTAAAATTTTCTGTATTGTCCTTAACGTATGATATATCTAATGTGCTTCACTATGTAAGATCTATTAAACTAACAAGCATCTAAAACATAAGCAGATGTCACTAATAATATTTCACATTTTCTTCCAATTTATAGTCAAAATCTCGTCCAGATTGGTAGTTTACAAAACGCTATTAGTCACAGCGGACACCGGGGTATTGTCGATTTGGCACGCACCATAAGCGGCCTTAGCCGGTCCCTCGAGCTCTAACCTCTATTACTATTCATAGGTCCTCCTGACTCGAGTGGCCCCGGCGGAGTCATCACCTCAAATGTTTTCGTAAAGTAACTTTGGTTTATTCATGACTTCTCCACTTCTCCAATCAATAGGTATAGCTTATACCTATTCCATACATGCGTATACAAATGTCGCTGCATTATATCCCATTTCGGTTCAATTTATTGCATAACCTCCACCCGATTTCCCGTGAAATCAGTTAACTTCCAAAATCACCTGTGTCGGATATTTATGAACACTTAGTGATAGTTCTGAGGTGAATGTTATTGTTATTGTCTAAAAATTGCCCGTTAAAGTTAGTTCCGAACATTACTAACAGCTCGTAAAAACTACTGAAATACTAATTCAATTAAGTGAAATCAAATAAATAAAAATTTGGAGAGGCGTTCGATGGCCGTAACCAATTCTTAATGACACATAGAGCCTTCGCCCATTTTATACTCAATTTCCTTTTCATATTAGTTTAATCTAGAGGCAGGACTACTGGCGCCAAAAATTATGAGGCGACGGCCGTGTCGGGCGCGGCTAATCTGTTTAGTGTTGTATTGTGGAGCGGTGGCTTCTTTGTACGGTGAAAAAGGAAGAAATTTATGCGTTTCGGCGTCGTGTGTGAGTTTTTGTGAGAATGTAATTAATAAATCGGCGGCAAAACTAACAGTGTTTTCGTTCTTACGTCGACCGGTGATTGATGTCTGTTGGCTGGCACAATTAGATGTTAAAATGAACTAAAGTCTGCTATCTTGTCCAGATAACTTTATTATATCGGTTACTCTGTTTATATTATAATCTTTATGTATATAGAATTAACAGTTTACATTTACATTTTTGTGAATCCGTTACTCCATATCTATATTTCCTTTTTGGGCAGATATCAAGACATTGCGGGTTTTGATATGAAACTAAAATTTATGTGAAAATATGTAACGTTTCCTATATATTTTCATTGATAAGTGAGTCATATTGCAAATTTTATCACATATTTTTATTTTTGCTTATAAGAAATATAAATGGTTATGAAAACATATAAAAATACACAATTGCTTTTTAATACACTTCTTATACATAAGTAAATGTTTAGAAATATTTTTTACGTCGGTACTATATTAAATAGTTCATATATTTATTTAGGTTCACGCTGTATCCCGCACATAGCAGGATAGGCGGATGGAATCTAGATTTCTAGTGTTAAAACACTCCTTTCCCTATTTTCCACCGAATCCTGCAGGCATGGCGTGTTGAGTGGCGGCACTCAACGCCACGTTTTGCCTCGTTACTAGAGTTAGGAAATGAAAATTATAAATATTTCATTTCCTTAAATGGGAATCAAATCCACAACCTGTCTTATTTACAGTCTTACGCTTGAGCCCCTGTTCCACGACTGGCCTTAATTTTTTTTATTTAAAAAATCCACAATCTGTTCTATAGAACCGACCGGTGACCACAAGATGCGTAGGAGCACGGCTGCCTTGCATTTTACAAGTCACGATGCAGTTCGTGTTTCAGGTGTAATGGAATAGAAGAATATTTGTTTAGTAATGATGGCTACCAGAGTGACTGGCTTTTAAACAATGGCCTTTCCTCTAGTAATACGCATATCGTTCATCAGTTGACTATTCTAATTTAAATATAATGAAGTTGCATATTTACCGCTCTTGTAATAGGTGATAATTTCATTGTGTTTTAACGTATTAGTGTTTTAAATTAAAAATAAAATAAGTTGACATTATGGAAAAATATATTTTAAATAAAAGAAACAAATAGTTTTTTTTTTAATAGATTTAGCATTTATGATAAATAGCTTATAATATTAATTATCATACCATAAATTATAATAGGTTAGGAGTATCGTTTTTTTAATTATTATTTTTTAAATGATTACAGCTCACAAATCTCCCGAATTGTTTGAAACAATAATTATTAAATATCTACTCTTTCTTCTCTTCTTATTCTTTGCCATAAAAATTAAGAAAGACATAGTTATATTTGCTATTAAAATATTTCCATATGAAATATCCTGGCTAGTATGGTATGTGTGGCTGTTATTATTATTATTTAAGTAACTGGTTTACATTTAATGTATGCAAACAGTGAAAAACTTGTGGTAATAGTAATTGCTACTTCAACGAGCTCTTTACATCGATACGTACGATGAACTTTCCTATAGAAAACGAGTTGTAATATGAACGTTGGAAAATATTTCTTTAGTTTATTCTAGAAAAGCTTGAAAACCGACACGCAAGTTATTGACATTAAAGATAGATCGATATCCTTAAGTAATTATTTAGATAGCAGGATACAAGCAATTAAGTCGGGTCCAGTAGCTTGCCAAGTACGGAATACCGTTGAACCACTTGCCGGCGGTCGCGCGGCAATATTTTAATTGACCACGCGATACTGTGCCTCGTCTCGGCCGACTTTTTCTCTTCAAATTGCTCTAAAGTGCTTAATAAGAGATGCGTGCGATCGTCGTTTCCCCGTACGTGAGGCTACTCTTGTTTTACATAAATAGTTCAGCTCAAACTAATGCCGATTCTCGGTACTGTAATTGCGGCTGTGACAGGCTTCCGTCCCGTCCAGCGGCCGGCGGTTGAGCACTGTGAACGCTGAACACGCCAAACGTCCGCATCGCCCTGAATTGCTGTTATTTTGCGTAAATAGTGAGTGCGTGCGCATACTGCCTTACGTCTTTAATATCTGCATCTAGATTCTAGTGTAAGAATGTGTAAATGCCAAGTATATAAATATTTAAACTTGAAAGTTGATAAATACATTTCTTAAAAGGTCGTCGTGTATTGAATTTAAGCGTATCATTTCTTTCAATCTATTAAGATATAATTCTATATTTCATACTTATTTAGCTTCACGCTGTAACACTAGCGGAGTGGTCAGAGAGAACAGAGCGCGAAACGCTACGGTCTCTACATACCTCTTTCGCCTCGTCCACTGTCATTATTCTCTTAAATATCTTTGATACTGTATTTTCGTAGGTCAATCGCGGTCCCCTCTACCTCTTTTACTGCTCATTCTTCCTTTCTTCTTGTAACAACAATATAAAGTGTCTATATTGCTTAATTTTAATTAATTATAATTTATTGATAATATAAGAAACCATATTAAATATAATTTTAATTAGAAACATATCCGTTAAGGAAATATAAAAAGACGAGACCGGTCCTAAAAAGTTGAAACACGTTTTAAGTTGACATCTCTAATGTATGCCGGTGACCAATAGAAATAAAGCAATTCTTTCTATCAAGTCAGTGGTCAGCAGACAAGATCGTATCTTTTTTGAATCGGTCTCGTCTTTTTATATTTTCTTAATGGATATATTCCTTCGATGTATTACCTGTTTATTTGATAGGTTATTTAATTCAAAATGCCAGTCGTGGCGCAGCGGCACGAGGTGTGACTGTAAACCGACTGGTTGTGGGTTCGATCTCCACTCGAGGAGATGAAATATTTACATAAATTTATATTTCCATTTCTCCGCTCTGGTGTCAAGGTGAAGCGCGGCGTTGAGTTCTGTCACTCAACACGCAATGCCTCCAAAATTCGGCAAAAAGTGGGAAACGGAGCGTCTTAACACTGGGTTCCCTCTGCCTACCCTGCAGTGTGCGGGCTGTACACAAGCGGATTTAATTTTATGATATTTTTCACTCTTTTCAAATAAACATTATCTAAGTGAAAAATAAACTAATAAACAAATAAAAAAGTTAGATGCCGTTGTGGCGCATGGTCACAAGTATGTGACTGTAAACGCGACGGTTGTGGGTTCGATTCTCTCTTGTGGGAATGAATTACTATTCATTAATGTTTTCATTTTTTCACTCTGGTGTGTGGCGGGCTGGACTTTAAACTGATATTTTCGTAAAAAAAATGTTTTTTTTTAATTTTCGGACCAAATTTTTTGTAAGTAAAATTTCTGGGGTGTGCACCTGACTATTCTGGAGTGGGCACGGTCCACTCACCCTACGCCCATGGTTTTGGTACTATGGCAAACGCGCGGCCTTGAGTTTCACCACTCATGAGGCAATGCTTCAAAAACTCGACGGAAAGTGGGAAACGGAGTGTCTTGACTCGTAGAGTCAAGTGTCAAGTCTCCTTGCCTACCCTTTTATATGCGGGATACAGCGTGAAGCTGACAAAAAAACAAATAACAACAGATAAATTACACGTTTACTGAAAACTTGGTCACTGAACGGTTTATTGATGTAGAGTGCATGTCAAAACCAATCAAGTATTCACCAGAATGCAACCGACACGAATTCCGTTAGTGAAGCATGGAGATTTTGGTTTACAAATGGATATTATTTTTTTTTAAATATGCTATGTGAGAACCTTATGTAAATGTATAAAACTATCTATAAAAGCAGTAGTTTAGGAAATTATTGTCTTTAATTTTAATTAATATTAATTATTATTGATTGTATTATTTATTTAGTGGAAATATATGATATATTTATTACTTATATTTATTTACTAATATAAATATTTCTACACATTCCTCTTTGTAAAACATGCTTAGTACATAAAAATCATAAGATGAATGTTACACAAAACTATGTATATGGAATATAACGCGTCAGGTATAAGTTCGATTCCTACTCAAGTAAATTATATTTTTTTACATTTTCTTAGCTCTGGTAAACTGTATTATTTTTTTTTGTCAAAATAATAAATATAAAATATTTATAGCTCACTTAGGGAACTACGAAGCATGTTATTTTAATATAGTTTTAAAGTTGCTTTTATTAACCTTTGCACGTTTGTCACTTTTCCAAGGGCTTATTTATCTGAATTAATATACCCGTAGATATTACTGATATTATGTAAGGAATAATTTATTTAAAATTCTTTGTGTGCATAAAGTTCTATTTAATAATTAATGTGATATTATTTAATAACATAAACAATGAGTAATCAGCTTAACACCTAAACTATTTTACATGAACCTACTTTCTATTTTGCTGCAGTAGGTAGGTACTTATATAATTTATAATATAACGTATAAATATAATGAAAACAAAGAAAATATCGTTATAATGTTTTAAAATACTGTAAATAGAGCTCCGACACGATTGAAACTAAAGATTTTAAAGTATTAAAATAGTAAGATGGCGAAGGGCGGCGTTGAGTTCCGTCACTCAACGCGCAATGCCTCCAGAATTCGGCGGAAAGTGGGGAACGGAGTGTTTTAACACTAGGTACCCCGCTGTGCGCGGGATACAGCGTGAAGCTGATTTTATAAAATAGCCGTAATAGTAGGTAAGAGCCAACCTTGGATCTAATTTCGATCACTACATTAGCCTATTACAATTCAAGAAATGATCATGAAATATTTTTTTATAATTCATAGCAAATAAAGATTAAAAAGCAAGAAAATAAACTGTTAGGGTGAACTTTGTTGCAAAACTAATGTGAAAGCAAGTAAAAAAGATGTTCCCTACCATTTGGAGTGTTTCGCTTCCGGGACAAGTCGCTTTGTCGTCCGGTATATTATATTTGGCTGGATAAATGGGATTATTTCCATAAAATAGCAGTTTGCTTTTTGTGTCTGTCAACGTATTGGTGCACGTGACAAACTTAATGGAAACTTTCGAGTCTTAGCCCAGTGACGTTGATGTATGACTTATTTAATATTTTCTTCTCCCTAAATACAATATCACATTATGTTAAAAACATACAAAAATTGTGGTAAAAAAATATGTTAACAACAAACAAATAAAATGATTGAAAAATTAATTATTATTTTCAGATATAGCAATAATTTATAATAACTTTAGATTATAATATAATGGTGATTGGCATCTTGGGTGGTATTTGTGTCAGTCGTTGACAGTGATACAATCTTATCAATGCATCTTTTGTTTCCCTACACCATCGTAATTCCGACTTTATATCTTAATTTATTATAAAAGTTTCTTATGATCTACATATTATTATATAATAACTTATGAATTTAAAATCGTCTAATATCTTTTAAATGTGCATTTAGAAATCTCTTAATCTTCAACATAGCTAGCCTAAAAGCCTTAAAAATATAAATAGGTTCATTATTTACCATTTTAATTAATATAATATTTAACATATAGACATAAAACTTTTACTTGCATGTTTTATTCATTTCTATCAAAATTTAGCATTTTGCACCGTATTTGGGAAGTCACTTTTTTCTTTCTACGAAAATGAAATATAAATAATATATAAATATTTGGCAAAGACTATCCTTAACGTGTCCTATCGTATTCAGTCCTCATGATATAATTCAAGAGTGTCAGTAAACATGGCTTTTATCACCCCGAAAGTTTCTACGTCATTAAACTCGCACTCGTTTCCGTTATGCACATTTTTCCCGTCGTTTGATGTTAATCATGTTGTAGGTACTATGTCGTTGTCGTTGTATGATTTGTTGACCGTTTTCTTAAGGCATTCTACTTTGAGAACTTATATAGTCTAGGTACTAAGTCAAAATCAGCTTCACGCTGTATCCCGCACATAGCAGAGTAGGCGGAGGGAACCTAGTGTTAAGACACTCCGTTCCCCACTTTCTGCCAAATTCTGGAGGCATTGCGTGTTGAGTGGCAGAATTCAACGCCGCGCTTTGCCTCGACACCAGAGCGAAGAAATAGAAATATAAATTTAAGTAAATATTTCGTCTTCTAGGTACTGTTATATAATAATAAATTATATTATTAATAAGTAGTATAAGACTAAATTTAATATTTTTTTGGAACATCTCCAGACCTCATTTCCTTATTACTCTGACTATAAAAACAATTCGTAGAGGCACATCAATAGTATTCATAAGTTTCTTTTTGTAGTGTTAAAAAACTCTGTTTCTATTAAGACACTTTGGCATTACGTGTTAAGCGACGAAACTCAAAGCCGCGTTTTACCTAGGGCGTAAATGAAAATATTTAACTTTCAATTCTTCCAAGTAGGAATCGAACCCACAACCGTCGCGTTTACAGTGACTAGCCTGTCCTCCTACACCACGACGTCATCAAGTAGTATAGATAAGTAAGTCTTATTAAGTAATTATAACAAGAGATGATCAGGAGAAGATGTTGAGAGAACTGGTAACCCTAGTGCCAAGGAAGTCAGCTCACGCGCCGCGCCCGAAGCGTGACGATTATAATTTCGAACGCCGATCAACATTAAAATGAAGGTCCATAAATTTATTAGACCTAGTGTCGGTCGGGGCGCCTCAGGCCCGCATTATATAAAATATGTCAAGAATTAACCATTATCATACTCAGAACATTCCACTTGACTATCCAGGGATCTATGTCAAGATTGCATAAGATTTGAATAAACGTGACTGGCTTCACGGTTCTTCATAAAAACCATGTAGGAAAAATAACGTTAAAAAACAATTTTGATTGGTATAATATAGAGCTAATAATGCTGTAATTGTATAATAATACACCGGTTATGTACAACGTGTTTTATTGTAGATTTGAAATTAAATCTCTTGGTATCTAATCGGGTTGTTATGGATTGCTTAAAACTGATGATTTGAATGACATCAAATGGTTACTAGACTGGTGAATTAAGTTGGTTTATACATCGCCTGTCCCTATACACGTTTTCGAATGTTAAATCTCTGTAGATTCTAATTAACTCGACCCTATATAATTTTTTTTTAGGTTTAACGGGTTCTCCCGCAAAGATGGCGATTATCACATCTGTAAATGGTAATAGAGATAGGTGATATATATTTGAAGATTTATTTTATCTATCCTACAAACAAGATAAATTGTTTGTATGATAGATAAAATAAATCTTCAATTAAATCAATCATTTAAATATTTAGATATCTATTATATATATCTATTATATATATTGATAGATTTGATTTTTAATTGATAGATTTGATTAAGAGATTGATATTTTTTTGGATTAAGAACATTTTTGTAATATTTTAGTGCATACATAAAAAGCCATACATATGTATATATAGTATAGTGATTAACAAAGAGGTTATCAATTTAAGTGGGCAAATTAAGGCTGAAACCTAGACCTATGGAGTTACCATTCAAAATCATCAAGAAATATAGAGTTAGCGTACGATACGCAGAATTTTTCTGAATTACAAAAAATGATGGCATACATATACAAATATCATCAGCTTTTTA
Source organism: Heliconius himera (assembly GCA_021202915.1). Taxonomy (NCBI): domain Eukaryota; kingdom Metazoa; phylum Arthropoda; class Insecta; order Lepidoptera; family Nymphalidae; genus Heliconius; species Heliconius himera. The sequence continues at coordinate 244,559 of JAJHJA010000236.1, forward strand.
TTCATACACACAGTATTGTGTCGAGTAACAGAATTTTCATAGTAATTGGTCAGATAAGGCTTTGATCCTAAACAGAGATATCGCCGACGCCGGCCACGACTTATAAAATGTAAATTTATTGCACGATATTTTACATAAATCCAAATTGACCGCTATATATCGATGGCCTTATATTAAATCACGTTATTATGCTGTGCACAATTATTATAATTTTCATATAATCGCTTTCATAAGGACGCGCGAAAAAACAATTTTATAACAATTCACTTTGATTTATGAATGCTGTGAAAGATTAATGCTAAAATTATCAGAATTTGGGTGAAATGTGATTGAGATTTTTTTTTCCAATCTGCTAGGATGAACAAAGAACCCCAATACCCTTTTATAAATAATTAACCAAGATATTAAATATTTATCTATTGTGTATATTGTTGTTGTAATCATTATTATGTATAATATTCTCGATACAATGTTATTCTAAAGTAAAATAGTTACAATACATTATGTAAATGAAAATGACAGAAAATCGCTCCAACTGTTGATCATTAAATGGCTTTGCATACAAACGGCCCTACGCTTTGAGCGTATAACGCATAATTATAGCATTTTTAATAATCACAATTTATTGTAATATTTTTAATTTTTCCAGTCGTGAAAAGATCATTAATTTTGAGAGTTGGTAATTATAAGTTAAACATCTGCGTCCACGCGGTCACGGCATCCTTCTCGCATCTAATCATCGGCGATTCATCTAACGAAACGGAGAAATTAATTACATACTAGCTTCCCAAATCTTACTGCTTCGTGATTTTAATTATAACCTGTATTGTATGATTTATAGAACACATATATGGCCTGCTAATTTTAAAAAATATTTTTAAACGTATATTGTATCGAAATTATGTTTGAATATACCTATTCCCTACACGGTTTGTGACAATGTCAGAGTCCCCAGTCCCCATAATAAATACGACAACACCTATTTCAGTCAATACTTTATAGCTGAACCGAGCGTCAAGTTTTCCCGTGTATTATTAACGAAGCTAGACTATTAATTAAATTGAATTGCAATTAAAGTTATAAGATTCTCAATGCTATCGCGTCCTACGCGTGAAAACGAACACCTTTTTCTTGATAACTGCTTGTAATTAAATCTATCGGCGTCATTATGTCCTTTGCCCCATTTATATAGTATTATTAGTTTATGATTATAGTACCAGGGCGTATTTAAAATTCTAGTTGCGGGAAGGACTTGAAAACGTGGAAACTCTAACAGTTGGAAAATTTAATTAATAAGTATATACATATTTTATTAAATAGCACTTCAAATAAGCTTTACTGGAGCATGTTGGGATTTTAATTGGCCACTAATTATACTAGTTAACTACTTTTTAAATGTGGGAGGAACTAAAGAATTTAAGACAAGAGGTAAACACTGTTGTTTGTCTGTATTTACATTTTCATTAAGTATCTGTTTTCTGTAAGTAATTGGTTTTTTTTTTTTTACATAAACGAAATATGGCAATAAAAAACATATTTTTTTTCTTAAATAAACTTTTAAATATTAATAAATTACGTTTCTTAGTAGACAATAATAACTTAGTCAGTCACTAACTTTACCAACATTCAATACTTCTGAAACACAGTATCTATATAATTTTTACAACACCATAAAATTTATAAATATTAAATGTTATTGACAAGAATACTGTTATATTTTTTTTTTAAACAACAGAAAATCAAATGTAATGAAATGTGTAATGAAAATGTAGAAGATTAAGGTTTTTTAAGACTCTAAGTACTACAGCTTCTTGCACGTTTTATCATTATTATACCTCCTACTCAGAGCTTTAAAAATATTGAATCATATTATTTATCGATAAAATTAGCTTCACGCTGTATCCCGCATAGCAGGGTAGGCGGAGGGAACCTAGTGTTAAGATACTCTGTTCCCCTTTCTGCCGAATTCTGGAGGCATTGCGTATTGAGTGACAGAACTCAACTCTCAACTTAGCCTCTAGCTAAGCGCGGCGAAACCAGAGCGAAGAAATAGAAATATACATTTACTCGAGTGGGGATCGAACCCACAGTCAGTCGGTTTTACAGTCACACTTCGTGCCGCTGTGCCACGACTAATCAATAATTATCCAAAAATATTTTCCTTCCACATTTATTTCGTTAGTAATATTTTTTTTTTGTCATATATTCTCGTACTTATAAGTTGTAACGTATTATAAAATGGGGAGTTTGCGGTCATACTGATGAGCGAGTAATGCTTCCCTTCCGGACTGCATTAGGTAATGAACCGGAATTACTTTATTGTGGTCTCTTCTTTAAGTGTGAAATATATTATACGCCCTAATGTCGATTCACTTCCTGTTTTTAAGGTCCCTTAAAAGTTTGTTTTGCAAAAAACTTATTAAAAAACATGAATGAAATGAATTGAACGGTCAGTCGCAAACGGAACTTGGACGAAATGAAAAACATATTTTTTATAAACTTCATACTATTTTAGAAAAATTAAAACTATTAAAAAACCATCACATTAGAAATATTAGATAAATATGAGCAATGTGACATTAATAGGCATTTATATTGATTTTATATTATGAGGCCAGTCGTAGCGCAACGGCACGAAGTGTGACTGTAAAACCGACTGGTTGTGGGTTCGATCTCCATTCGAGCAGATGAAATATTTACTTAAATTTATATTTCCATTTCTTCGCTCTGGTGTCGAGGCTAAGCGCGGCGTTCAGTTCTACCACTCATCACAAAGTGGGGAACGGAGTATCTTAACACTAGGTTCCCTCTGCGTACCCTGCTGTGTGCGGGTTACATCGTGAAGCTGATTTGTTTTTTTTTTAATTTATATGATGAAAGGTACTCATAAAAATATAAATATTAAATGGACAATATTCATAAAAAATAATAATACAACTAACACTATATTAAAATACACTATATAATATTATATTTAAAAGTCCATTTCTCTTTGTTTGATGACGTCAAACATTCCCCCGCAAGTCGAGCGCAAATTAATTTTCGCCACAATTACTTGCTCGTGTTACTAATTGAGACTTCAAAGATCCGCTCAGTCTGTACTGTCCTTTTGAAATACATCCTATTTATACAATTAGAAATAACGTACTATATATTTTATGATTCTAATTGCTCTCGTTCATCATTTGGAGATCTTGCTATTATATTGACAAATCTTTATAAAGATATTTTTTTTTTATTTCCATTAAAGACATATGCCACTTACATGGAAACATTAGTTAAAAAAATAAAAATAACAAAATCATAAGTTTCGTACAATATATGTCTTTTATTTAAATGTGTAATAAAAATATTTTAAGCCTACTTCATGAGCGTGTAACTGTAAACGATGATTTTGGGCTTCCCATTCGAGTGAAATACGATTTTTAATTATTTATTTAGCTTCAAGCTGTATCCCGCATAGAGCAGGGTAGGCAGAGGGAATTTGGAGAACCTCTAGTGTTAAGACACTGTGTATTACGTATCGCAGTAAGAGCAATTTCCAATTTTCTATCGAAATCGTGTAGAGTGGCAGAACTCAAGGTCACTCTTTGACCAAAGAAAGAAATAAAATATTAAATATTTCATTTCCTCGATCGCTAATCAAATCCACAACTGTCGCGTAAACAATCACTCTTTTGTTTTCTGTAAAAACAAAGTTAAATTGAAAGTAGCTATTTATATTGAAATAAAATTACCTATTGAGGCCAATCACAGGGGCACAAAGTGCGACTGTAAAACCGACTGGTTGTGGGTTCGATCCACACTCGAAGAGATGAAATATTTATTTAAATTTATATTTCCATTTTTCGCTCTGGTGTCGAGGCAAAGCGCGGTGTTGAGTTCTGCCACTCAACACGCAGAATTCGGCATAAAGTGGGGAGTTAAGTGTCTTAACACTAGGTTCCCTCTGCCTTCCCTGCTATGTGCGGGAACAATTCAAGGACAAACTGACGCGAATATCTTTCTTGCCGTAAGGAATCTCAATACTAGAGTAATATTTAAAAAATAATTTTATATCCAATGCTAGCCTTAAAATGCTAAAATTAAACGAGTTCAATGCAAAATCAGCTCGGTTTCTATCTCAGTGAGGGGTTCTGCCGGAGGCTACTTGCACCGTTCGACCGCAAATATGGGGTCACCCGATAATACCTGCGCAATTACGCTGCATTACCTGCCCACTCCTCAAATACACTCTTGTTATACGATCAAATGTCTCAGACGTGACTGCGAATGCAGTCAATATAAATGCATTATCTTAACATGTAAATTATCGTCGAGCGACCGCTAGGCGCCGATATCAAGGGCAGTCGTAACAGGAGGCTATATATTTATAAGTGAGTAGTCAGTTTTATAATGTTATGTCAAATTATATTTGGTTTTAATAGATATAGAAAAAAAAATAATATATAGGTAGTATATATATATTACATTTTTTTAACGTCACGATGTATCTATGCCGCACGCAGGGCAGGCAGATGGAAGCAGGCCCAGGGAAGGCAGAATAAGCAGTTCCATCTGCTAGTGCTAAGAAATTTTCCGCCAAATTTTGGAGCCATTGCATGTTAAGTGGAGGAACTCAACACCGCGCTTTGCCTCGATACCAGATCGAAGAAATGATAATATTAAATATATCATTTCCTCGAGTGGAAACCGAACCCAAAACATGTCACGTTTCCAGTCACACTTTGTGGCCCCATACCACGACTGGCCTCAAATCTATCAACCTATATTACACATAAAAAAAACCAACTTACAATAGCGTTTTCTAAATAACTTATTACAACAAAAATCTTATAATCAGCTGGAAAAGAAAGTGCAATCAATCGGGACAGCCAAGTCGTGTCTTTTGTAGAGCTTTGTGAGATGCTCGCCCGAACAATCGATCGACCGACGCACTACAATTTGCGTAGTGCAACTGGCAGCTCCTCCGGCAATTTACGTCCGTCGCCTTCGCCTGCCGTTACCCGGTAAACGCTACTGGAATATCGTGTAGTGTAGCCCGTAGTGGTTGTATGCCTGTGGTGGTGGGATCACTTTAAAAAGCATAGTCCGGAGTGAGGTACATGTTAATTATGGGTAATTTTCAAAATCGATCGTCGAGCTTTTGCACTTTTGTGTGGCTTCCTCCGTTTGTGCGTGCTCGGGGGAAGGAATGTGAGCTGAACATGTGATCTAAGGACATACTTGTATTACATAAATTCTTAATTTTTCCAAGTATTTACTATAATTTCAATATTACGGCATGAAGCAGTCGTGGCGTAGGGGCACAAGGGTGTGACTGTAACGCGATGGTTGTGGATTCGATGTCCATTCGGGTGAATGAATTAATATTTATTAATATTTTCATTTTTTTGGTCTAGCATCAAGATAAAAGCTCGGCGTTAAGTTTCGCCACTCAATATGCAATGCCTCGAAAAATTGGGTGGAAAGTGGGAAGTAATGAATAATAACTTAACCCTAGGTCTACTCTGCCTATTCTGCTGTGTGTGGAATACAACGTGAAGCTGATACATTTAGACAACTGCAGAAACAGCTAAAGCAATCTCTAATTGAATTTAATATTTGTACTAGATAATTTAGAGTTGGCTACCATTTAATAACTTATCTTCTAGGTAACAAACTCGATAGTTTGATCTGATGTGTAGTTGCGCTCTTACAAATGTAGTAGGGCGAATTATGGGGCGATCGATTGCTTCTAGATTGCATCTCAATAATGCTTGTTCTAGCCATCGCTCAAGATTGCCAGCGAGCGTGCGCCTCGCTACTATTTGCTTATTATGTTAGTTGGTATATCTTTGTATATCTTTTTTTTTCTTTAGGTAGATATAAAAATCAAAAATAAATCAGCTTCACGCTGTATCCCGCACTCAGTAGTGTAGGGCAGAAGGAACCTAGTGTTAAGACACGTTCCCAACTTTCCACCGAACTCTGGAGCGTTGCGTGTTGATTGGCGGAACTCAACGCCGCGCTTTGAGACAATATAATACAGCAATAGACTTTAGATATATCTTGTTTTCTTATTGCGTTTATTTATAGAAACACAGCAAGTTCGTGTCAGACTAAATGTGTCGTACTAATAATGTCTTCGGTGAGGACATTAGGTATGCGTTTCTGGAACCGAAGCGCCCGGTGGACGTCGGGACGCGGTAATTGATGACGTCGCGGGCTAACGGTGTCCGCCCATTTTCCGTCAATTTTCGTCACTTGAGTGATGGTAGACGGCACCGCCCATAGAACCCCCCCTCCCCCCTCCCCTCCCCTCACCCCCGGAGTACCCGCGCACGGCACGCGCCGCGCTAAATTTAAATGGGATGAACTTGTAACTCGGCGACCGCTGACTGCTCTGAGGAATGTGGACGGCGTGGTGCGTTAATCATATATTCGTGACAGATACACACTGAGATGTCGCCCAATAAAGCGTATGAACTGGCCACTTGGTGCTGTTCTTTGTGGTGTCACTCCGGTGATCATATTCGGACGTGTTTTAATACATATTATAATACTTCTTGGAAGTATTTAGTTGGGAACTTGACACTATTTTATTAATAAGTAAGATTATTAATTTTATACGACATTAAAGCTCATTTGATTTCGTGAAAGGTTAAATGTACGTAACATTTTTAGAAGTAAATAGTGGATTCCGGCTATAATGACAAAGGAGCAGTTTCTCTACAAAAGTGCAAATTCAGATAGAGACAAAGTACTACCTAACCTCCCCTAGAGCGAACAAAAGACAGTTGGGGTATAAATAAGCTAGGGGCACTTAATGAACGTATAAACTTCAGAGGTACGACGCCAATAGACACCCTGTTTCTACGGTTACGCCTTAGAAACAGTATAGTATGTAGATATATACATATATACTCTTTATTGCATTTTGTGATTCACATTAATACTATAAAATTGTTACATTGTTGGCAAAGGTGGACTTATCTCTAATAGAGATTTCTTCCAGTCAACTGAAATAACTTTACATATATACACATATACATACATACATATATTAAATATAATACATATATTAGATATAAATATATAAAATTGGTAAATTAATAAAATTATAATTAATCGCTTGTTATAAATAATAAACAGATGATTATTTGCGGACAATAACTTTTTTAAACAGCTGCTGTTTTACTCTTATCTTAAATGTGTCAATAGACGTACTTTGCTGAATAGTTTTAGGCAAGTTATTCCAAAGCACAGCCGCGTGTACGGAGAATGATTTTTTCCCAAAACTTGTCTTGCTGATAGGGATGTCCAGCGAATGTGTTAAGCACGAACGCCTGGAACGGGTTGGGTAAGGGAGAAGGTTAAATCGTGAATAAAGATTGAATACATTTAGAATGAAAGCCAAATGTTTTACCTTACTGTGGACTTACCTTAAATAATTATTTTATTGACTATCTTTTTTTTGTGTTAAATATTGTATAATAAATTATTGTAACATTTAGTAGATTTCACAATTTAATAAAAAATTAAAAACTGGTAAAATATAAGCCAAAAAATCATAAATAGTTGTTTATTGGCGGAGAACAATCAATCGAAACCAGGCCAAGAGTCCGTTGATGAGAGAGATCATGCAAGCACGTGTTGCTTTTTGTTGCGGCTATTATCTTGTCAGTTGGTCTTAAAGTTCATTGTCTTGTCTGGGATATTGTAGGTAATAGGCCATTCATTGCTACGTGAAAGCAGCTTGGGGCCAACATTAAATATTTTATCGAAATTTGATTTAATAAAGAATAACTTATCCCGTAGTAATATTTTTATTTATTTATGTTAATATACCTATATAGTAAAATACAAGAGAATACTTCGCATTTTATTATTATCTTACCTTACCTAAGATATTCGATAACATTTTTTGTAAAATTTGCACAAATAAAGCAAAAAGGACTAAAATTAAAATAACTCAAATTATAATATAATTAAATTATATAATTTAAAATAACTCAAACTCAACAAAAAAATTCGACGTAGCTTGGCGAGAACGTATGGCTTAGTGGTCAGAGCGCCTGGTCGGTTACCAGGAGGCGCGGTTTCGAGTCCCGCTACGGTCAATTTTTTATACGTTTTCTAAATAAGTATTAAAATAACTCTTTCAACAGAACTGTGGTTAAGGAATACAATATATATTTATATATATCTTTATTTAAAAACAATCCATTTCATCTCTACGTAATCAAAAATTATTTAAATATATACCTACAATAATTATGATAGCCATTTGTAACGAGAATAAGTTTAATAGGATGCAAAGTAAACCTACCTAAGTGTGATTTATGATATCTCACGACGATCCTTGACTGTGACGAATGGTGACAAGTGAGCCTTTTTGCTTCAAAGCAAATGTTTCCACCATTCTACTTTAACGCAATACTTAAGTGCAGTAAGAAACATGTTTACTTGCCCGCGAAATGATAAATTAGATTTTGTATGTCATTTTGTGTACATAGAGGTACCTATTTTTATTACGCATTTAGGTACACGTCACGGAACCATTTGAATATATTTTAGGAGAATTTACCAACACGCAATGTAAGAATTACTTTTACGCTTAATCGGGTGACCCAAAACTGTGATAAGTTTCTTTACAAAGGTAGCTAGTAACCTACCTTTGTAAAGAAACTTATCACACACACACTCACATATACCTACAAATAATTAGGATATTTAATAGAAGATTTTTATTTCGCTTCTACCTGGACAGCATCTTCGAGTAAAAAAAAAAAACAGCTTCAGGCTGTATACTGCATACAGCAGAGTAGGCAGAGGGAACGTGTTAAGACACTCCGTTCCCCACTTCCGCCGAGTTCTGGAGACATTGCGTGCTGAGTGGCGGAATTCAACGCCGCGCTTTGTCTCGACACCAGAGCGAAGAAAAGAAAATGTAAATGTAAATAAATATTTCACTTCCCCGAGTGGGGATCGAACCCACAACCAGTCGATTTTACAGTCACACTTTGTGCCTCTGCGCCACGACCGGCCTCTTCGAGTATGTTATACAAAATTATAGAATTTTAAAATATAAAAGCTTATTATACCTAGCAATATGACAGATTTGTATTATTCTCTTATCTAACAATATTCAATATTAGTACCTACGTTTGTACTTATATTTAATTACTAAAATTAAAATCAAATCAAAATTAAATCAGCTTCACACTGTATGCCGCTCACAGCAGGAAGAGAGAACCTAGTGCTAAGACACTCCGTTCCGCACTTTCCACCGAGTTCTGGAGGCATTGCCGCTTTGTCTCGACACCAGAGCGAAGAAATGAAAATATAAATGTAAATAAATAGCCAATAGTATATACCTATTACTAGTATAAGAAAATATTTCATATACATATAACAATTACAATCAAAACATCCTCGACCAATACATATTAAATATTTAATTAATGGCTTATAATAAAGCATAGTATATTATTTCTTATAATTTTTACAGTTACATTGATAGTGCTTTATCAATAAATAGCAAACACCGCGTGACATCACCGCGGGCGGGTTGACGCAACCCGATACGGGGCGGGCCGACGTGTTCGATACGCCCGATTGCCGTGACTTACCAACCAAATGCCACACGAGAATATATGAAACCGATAATAAATAATTAATTCAAGCGTCCACTTTGTTTAATTTTGCGCGATTTAATTATATAGAATTATTGAATATCGATTAAAACACCTGCGTAAATCATTTTGGTATTGTACTATTGGATGTTTAGAAAGTATTGGCTGTTTAAAATAATAGTTTTGTCAAAAAAAATCAAAGAGTTCAGTATGGCGTCACGCTACCTACGCACGGCGGAAACGTACAGTTCATACATTATTCAAAGGCCAAATACAAATAAATAGGCACGAAATAAATACAAACAAGTTGAATGGAGACGCGGCTGTAGGCGGTGCCGCGCGACATAAATATCAGCTGTGTCATAGCGGATATCTGCCGGGCTATTTCGACCACGACTACGAAATGATCTGCATATTCTACAGATATTCTTAAGTTACAAGATTGTTTGTTATTAAAAATTTATTAATAAACATATTAATCAGCTTCACGCTGTATCCCGCTCTGCCTACCCTGTATCCAGCAGAGTAGGCAGAGGGAACCTAGTATTAAGACACTCCGTTCCCCACTTTCTACCGAATTCTAGAGGCATTGCGTGTTCAGTGGCAGAACTCAACGCCGCGCTTTGCCTCGACACCAGAGCGAAGAAATGGCAATATAAATTTAAGTAAATATTTCATCTCCTCGAGTGGGGATCGAACCCACAACCAGTCGGTTTTACACACTTTGTGCCGTTGCGCCACGACTGGCCTCTAAACAAACATATTAATATTTTTGCATAATTAAATTAGATTGCAATAATAAAAGTTTTATGTAATATAAACAAAAAAAATTATGTCCATAACTTAAAGCATCTGCATGCCTGAAGTTGTATGACTTGGTCATCGAGTTGCAATTTAAATGTAATATTTATTTTGCTTGCGTGTGAGCGTTTATAGTCATAAAGATCACTTATCTTACTCTACTTTTTTTTTGTTTTTTTTTTGCCGAAGGAATATAATTAACATTTTTAACTTGTCATTTTATAAATATTCCACTGCGTTACTTTTTTTTATGACAATAAGAATATTCAAAGAAAATAAATAAAAATTGAGCTTGATAGAGTTGGAGCTTTTAAAATATTTAATGTAAATAAATATATAATGTAGAGGTATAATAATAAGTAATATCCAATCTTGTCTATTATGTTTTTCTTTTTTTATTCCCAAACTTAATGTTACGAGTCTTACTTGGGTATGGACTAACATCGAAAATAATTGAAAATAGAAAGAAATAAGTTCCTAAATATTAATAACATTGACCACTGGCGTCTTATTTTATACTATTAAAAGGAAATTACCTTTATTCCAATTTTAAACTTTTCTTTTGACAACTGCAATATATTCTACAGAACAACGATATAAGGAACAACTCGTATGAGAAATAACATATGACGTTAGTCAATTTAATATAGTATAATGACAAATAATTTGCGAAACATCAAATTTTAATTAAAACCCAGAATCAATTTCACTGCCAACCACGTATAGAGTCGCCCACTTGTCCGCTGCTAGTAAATTGAGTAAATAACCATAAATTGCACAAAATCACCAATTATAAGGATGAAGTCAGGAGCTAACGCTCGTGCTCCTTGTACGTCGTCCGAAAATAAATTGGAATTAAACTGAATAAACACAAAAGCTATGTAACATTAGAAAATATAAAATCTTATCATTGAAAACTTTAATGACGCCATTGAAAATATTCTAATTGTTTATCCTCAATACATCATTTTCTTTATTTTAGCTTCACGGTGTATCTCGCACATATCAGGGTATGCAGAGGAAACTTGGGAACCTAGTGTTAATATGGTTAACATTAACACATTTTCCTCCAAATTCTGGAGGCCTATTGAGTTGCGGAACTCAACGCCGCGCTTTACCTTAATTCTAGAGCGAGGGAATGAAAATAATAGCCGGGACCCGCTCGCGGCTTCGCCAACTTGGACTACATAATTATATGTCTACTAATCTATTTTTTAAAAAAAATCGTGTCCTAATTTTTTCATCTTGTCATTTATCTTCATATTTTTTGCCCCTAATAATATTTTTTCTATTATATTTTCCATGTACAGACAGCGGTCAGTTACATTTTTTTACACGTATAGATTTCATTCCCCAAGTGGAAATCGAACCCAAAACCGTCACAATTGCACGCGAGTGACACGCATATGCCCTGCGCCACGGCAGCCTCTTAATTTGTTTTTATTTCAATATCTATAGTACTTATTTTCCAAATCTTTAATTCTACAAAGTAGACGTAACAAATGGCACTGAGTCGTGATCTAGGATGCTCGGGAGCTCTCGGGTGCGCTCGGTGACGGCGTAATGGCTGCTTCACGAGCGTTATTACAGCCGTCTGACTGCGCGGCAGTACTCTGTGCGGTGTGCGTGAGCCTCATTGTAGCAAACTACCTTTTACTTCCTACCTAATTACCTATCTACCTACCTACCTATACTACCTAGTACAAATTTAGCCACAAAAGTTTTTTTTTAGGTATATTTCTGATGTGCTATAATCCTTAGCCTTTCTATATTTTTTTGAATTATCGTTCCAATATGGTAATAAGCAGCAAAACGCTATAATGATATATAAAACTTCATTAAAATATAATCACTCGTCGTATCTTCAGGTCACTGACTTATTCGATTAAAGTAGATTTAATCCGCGTCGTTAAATATATAATGACGGCAATTTAGTTTTAAAATTTTAGCACAGTAAAATCTCATCAAGTCGAGAAATATTGTCCCTTCGAAGTGAGTCCTTGCAGACAGGATCGCCCGAATAAAAGGCGGTGTTATTATGTTGGTAAAACAAAATTCTCAGTAATGGCCTCATTATGTGGCGAAAATTGCTCGAAAGATTTTTTGTGGCTGTAATATAAATGTATTTGTAATAGCGTTTTAGAAATATTGCGAAGGAGCGGGTCAGAAATCGAGCGGCGCCTGATTACCGAAACTTAATTTATTTTGTTGTAAAAAAAACGACTTAAAATTATCTGTAGCGGCGTGGGAAACGACCCTGTCGCCGGCGGCCTCTATTACGTCATTATTTTCTATTAGATTTTATATTAAAACAAAGATTAATTGGAAACTGATAGTCAATGTGAACTGACAATCGATGTAGTCAAATGATTTAATAGCTTGTTTTTATTAACAGCTTAAAAAAACATATTGTTTCCTCTGCATACTTGACTGGAAACATGGTACCAACAATACACAATAAAGTAAATTAAATAAAAAATTGCTTTACGCTGTATCCCGCACACAGCAGGGTAGGCGGAGGGAACCTAGTGCTAGGACACACCGTTCCCCACTTTCCGCCGAGTTCTGGAGGCATTGCGTGTTGAGTGGCGGAACTTAACGCCGCACTTTGCCTCGACACCAGAGCGAGGAAATGAAAATATAAATGTAAGTAAATATTTTATCTTCTCGAGTGGGGATCGAACCCACAACCAGTCGCCACGACTGGCCTGACACAATAAAATAAGTTTTTGATTTTCAAATAATTATTTATTAATTAAAGATACAAAAAACACACTAACCTTGTTTGAACCAATTATCTAAACTAGACATATATTGCGTATCTTGGTGGTCGAATATTTTATTGCCTTTTACGATTGATCAGTATAATAAACGATCTAATCAATACCATACATACATACATATTACAATAAAAGATCTGCGTGAATTGGTCCTAATAAAGTTTGTGAATGTTAATCAGGCGAGTCGTTGAGCAACGTGTCATAAAATGCGCCACTGGTTCGGATGTCGCGGGCGCTTCGCTGCGGGGGGGCTCGAGGGACCTAATTGATTTGTGCCCCAGGCCACAATCAAAACAGATCGTATTTTATAAGAGGTATCCTTGCAGAGGGAGAGGGTGCGGAGACGAACGTGGATTAGTGACAAAAGTTATTTTTTGACATTTTTTTTTTATTTTTATTTGTTTTTTTTATGCTACCACTACATTTAGTGATGCTGTCAATGGTGGTGAGAGGTATTACGTACTGGATATCCAATGCCACGGTCTAACCAATTTGGCAAAAAGAAAACAATTTTGAAACTCCTTTTAATTGAAGTCGAACATCAAAACATCATACGTAAACAAAACAATATTAAAGAAACCTTTTTTAAAAAAAAACGTCAAAAGATCGCTAAAAATAAAAAAAAATAAAAATTTAACAGTTACGTATCTTTGTTTAGTGAAACGATGCTGTTGCAAATTCTAATGTGCTCAGTGATCAAACACAAGAAAATCAAATGATCATTTGATAAATGGTCCCCGGGGGTGCCCCTGCGTTGTCGCGCTCGTAATGCGGTCAGTGCGCTGTCGTACCCTTGGCATGGGAGCTCGAGTGTTATGGGAAATTATGGCCACCCCTTGGATATTTAGCTAAATACTGTTGGCTTACTACACTAATATAGCTGACTATGTTTATTTTAAAGTTTTACGAGAATATGTGGCTTAGAAGAGCGGTTTCTTTAAATTTTAGATGAGGTATGTACATATGTAAATTTAGTTTATAATACAATAGCCATACAAAATAGGTTTATAATAATAACGAGACAAGTCGTGGCGCAGGATCACAATTATGTGACTGTAAAAACGACAGGTTTTATGTTCGATAATTTGTAAGTTGGAAAATGGGCAGCGGAATAGGCACTTGGCTTTCTCTGCCTACCCTGCTACATGTGGGGTACAGTATGAAACTGATAAAAAAACTTAAAAATAACATATCTATACTAATATTGTAAAGCTAAAGAGTTATTTGATCAAACGTTAAACTCAGGACATACTGATTGGAACTGAAGAATTCTTCGTATGTTTCATAGCATATATATCGAGGAAGGGTAGATATATGCTATATTCACTTACATTAACTGTTTCGATGTAACCCTACGGTGCTAGTTACTTCGGACACGTACAATTTGTAATATAGCATATACAACTCTTACTTTTTTCCACAATGAAGCTTCCATTTTTAGTTATAATTAAAAACTCTTTGATCAGATTTATAACAAAAAAAACCGGTTAAGTGCGAGTCGGACTCACCCATCGAGGCTTCCAATTTCAGGATTGTAGGTCAACGAAAAGTATGGTATGTTATAAAATTGATAAACTTGACCTTGCACCTGGGCATATAGGGGAAGGCCGGGCATAGTGGACACCTTAAGATATTTATGGTTATAGCAAAAAAGGTATAAGATATAAAAACAAAATAACTAGTACAAATCAGTCTTTATTAATTGCTCTTACAAATACTATCATCAGTTTACCTAAATAATTAAACATATATTAACTGGAAATAGAATTCAAAAAAGTACGAAAGTAGTCGCTTTGCCCGGACCCCTGGGTAAAGCCGATACAGTACTCGGGCAAAGTGAATACTCATGTCAATAACACTGAAAACGAGGGTAACACACTAAATAAACCTTTTTTATTTAATAAACTGAAAAAAAAATAATTAAAAAATTAAGATTGGCAGTTATCACAAATATACCCTTCCGTGCCATCGAATGCGGAACATTCCTCGTGACACCATTGTTGACAAATGTCACATCGAATCCAATTTTCAATGGGATTATCATCTTCTTCAATGTAAATTTCTCCGCAAAAAAAGCATAAAATGTCCTTAAATTGTTTAATTTTCTTTGGTTTTTTAGCTTTTTTCTTATTCTTGTCAGTCTTAGTTTTCTTAGAAACAGTCTGCACAGGAACGTTTGTTGATTTATCATCCAGTCTTTTACTAACTTTCTTAACTTTATTTTTCTCAAATTTCTGCTTTTGGTCTTCCTTGATCGGTGTACTCGTTAATATTTCAGATCTTTGTAGTTTCCGTTTACGAGTGGTCATTGGTTTGGGAGGATTTGGTATAGGTCTCAAAACCAAAGGGCTATAGTGGGAGGTTGAGCATCCAGGTTCCCGAACTGGTGATTTGTTACGGCTTGTATTTCGTTGAATGTTTTCTTCGGTCTCTGGCAGTATCGTATCAATTTCCTGACCATTTGTAGCTGCATCCAGCTCAACAGCGGAGACAATTTGGAAACATCCAGGATCTTTTTCAGGTGTACATCCAACCTCGCTACTAATATTTTCAGGTATTTTAAAAGAATCTGTAATTGACGCAATAAAGGCTTCAAGCTCAGAAGGGGTAGCTCTGTTTGGAGATGGAATTATTTCTAAATTAAATTCTTGAAGAAGTGAGGGCGAAGGGGTTGAAGAAGTTTCTGCAAAAGCTCCTGGAATATCCATCCTTTCTGGTGAGTTTGCGCTTTCTGTGCCAACATTCATGTTAGATGTGCCTGCAATCACAGCGGATGGTTCGTAATCTTCTTCACCAAAAGCATATTTATTCACTGGCCAAATACCAGGTTTTTCAAAACCATGGACGGCATTTATAGCTACTGCACATTTCAGAAAAGCCGGTGATAGCAGTCTGGCCACATCGTATTGATTTATAATGCGTCCAGGGTGAGATTTTTGGAAAGCATTAACCTCTCTTTCAAAATATCTTTTCAATGGGCCGTAAACGGCTACATCAATGGGCTGCATTTTATGCGTTGTATGTGGAGCCAAGGATAAGATAACGATGTTGTTCTTGCTAGCGTAATCCAAAGCTGGGTAATACTTATGGCTCTCATGGTTGTCTAATAGTAGAAGTATCTTTTTCTCAGATGTAGGCCGAACATGTTCCACGAAGAAACGCATCCAATCAAGGAATATCTCTCCTGAAGTCCAACCATTTGGAGTACAGGTTCCTTGAGTGCCAGGTGGCGCACCATCAAGAAGTCTAGGTTGCATCTTTTTCCTGGCAAAAATTAAGAATGGTGGGAGAAACGAACCAGCGGCATTCAGCAACCGATGACCGTCGTTAATTGACCACGTTCTGCACTGGCAATTATGCCAACCTGTCTCTTTCCTTTCATTGATAGCACTTTAGGTGGCTTATTGGTGGTTGTCGATATACCTGTCTCATCCATGTTGTACAATCTAGATGCATCAATGTCATGTTTTGCAGTTAAAGCTTCAAGGTTTTCATAAAAACGTCCAACTTCACGTCTGTTAAATCCTTTAGCCCTTGCAACCGATGTTGCTTCAGGAGTCCTCAGGGAAATTTGATTGTGGCGAGACAAAAATGACGATAACCAGTCATTTCCTGCTTTTCCGCATTTGTCCCAGTTTTTCGGATAGTTCAAATTATTTTTTTTAGCGTATATGAACGCCAAATTTTTGAATTCCTCTCGAGTTAGTCCAAAAAATACAGAATCCATATCCTTCAGATATTTTAACAACTCTATCTCCTGATTTTCATTGAAAACAGGGCGGAATCTACCCAATTTTGGAGCAGTGGTGCCGGTTTTGACGTGCCTGTACAAGGTTGCATAGGCCAACCCATACTTTTTAGCTGTGCTTTTTACGGATTCCCCAGCTTTGCACAAATTAATAGCTGTTTTCATGACATGCTCATCCCACGACCCTTGTTTAGTTTTTTTTTTGTATTTATTCACCATCTGAAACAAACAAACAACATTATGAAATCACAAGTCAATAATAAGAAATGGCGGGCAAAGTGGATACCATATTCACTTTGCCCTATTCTCTTTGCCCGACAAGGTAACTTTTGAAGTTAACAAATTTTGTATAAAAACTAATAATTCTAAACTTCTGTGTAAGATACAACAAAAACCTACTTTGACATGGTACTGAATTAAAATATTTCTAGAGATCAAGAACTAATAACACTGGAAATAAAATTAAAATACTTACCTCGTAAAATCAATCTTTTTTTCAAAAAAACACAAATCTTCACTCTGCGGGCGGCACGCGACGCGGCCGGCTTTGGTGTTTGCCGCGTACTAAATCAAGATGGCCGAACGCCACTACGGTACCGTGATGACCGTCGAACGAATAATTTAGAAGTAGTGGGGACTATTCGCTTTGCCTGAGGTGTTCACTTTGCCCGGCCTTCCCCTACAGTTATTTCGTAGGTATGCAATGAACTACAAATATAAGTTTGTAATGGTTTTTTTTTCTATAAAACACCTATTAATTTCAACTTTTCGGATTTTTCTCAACTGGAACTTTGACAAAATTAATCATATACCTATACGAGCTCGAAATATTATTGACTACGAGATTAAACTCTAATTTTCACTATATAATTGAACAAACATCTATCGGAAGACATTTCACTATAGACTAGAGTTTCGTAACAGTCGATGGGGCAACAAATAGATCAGTCCATTAATCACGGCTTGATTCGGCTCCATTGTACGAGGGTGAGACGATGCGATAAATCTCGTGGCGACTGCATTGCGGTACATACGCTGAAAAATTACCGATTGAAATAAACATGCCATACTGATCACGCCTACAAGTATTTCAGATTGTGAGTGCTGTTGTAGATTTTGTTGTATTATATTCCGCGAATGTGCAAGTTAAATAGAATAATTTGTTAAATAACAAGTTTTCTAATCATCATCATCGTGACCACATATTCTGACACTATAAGGATTAAAAAAAGCAGCTTCACGCTGTATCTCGCAGACAGCAGGTTAGGCAGAAGGAACCTGGTGTTAAGACATTCTGTTCCCCACTTTCCCCTAAATTTCGGTGGTATTGCATGTTGAGTGGCGGTACTCAACGCCGCGATTTGCCTCGACACCAGATCGTTGAAATGTAAATATAAATTTTTAAAAATATTTCATTTCCTCGATTCAGGGATAGAACCCACAATCAGTTGCGTTTATGCCTCTGCTCCATGAGTGATCTCCATAAGGATTAATAAGAGTTAATAAGAGTCGTACCAATTAGCATTGAATTTTGTCACTTCACACGTATCATAGTGTCTTGTCTGCTTACATACATACAAATGAAACTCTTTTTTATTCAGTGATGACTACTGGATGGTTGGTGAAAAATGGTAGATAAAACTGAAAGGTTGGAATTTGACATGTAGGTAATTGAGGAAGAGTAGCACTAAGAGAGGATTTCTCAGAGTTCGTGCGAGAACGACTTTTTATTAAGCATTTAAAAATCCACGCAAACATTATTTTACATCATAATGGATGGTATTACATAGGTACGCTGGAGTAACTCTACTTTCAAACTATCTCTATATTAATATTACCTAAGCGACGACGATATATGTACATATGTCTCTGTATCTATCTACCGACGTTAAATAAATGTAATATGTACTGATTAAATATACAGGTAATAATTATAAAATAAATAATTAAGTAGATCGTACCGTCATTTACGTTGATTAGTTCTTAGATAATATTATTTCTAATGAAAAATATAGAAGATTTTTTTTATTATATATATTATATTTCTTGGTGGCGACAAATGACGAATGACAGAATGATGAATAATAAGCACATAATTTATTCTTATACGATGTTGCTTTCTTATACACCAATCTCCATGATTAGACATTGCTATATAAATTATAAAAATATTTCACAAAAAATGGTAAAAACACTGTTACAAATAAAACATACTAGACGACTAATAAGAATTTGGAGTTATTCTTAACTATTTACATACGTCCAAAAGGTTATATATATGTACCTACATTATGAAAGTATTTTTTTTTAATCTGAAGGCACTCGAGAATGCGCCCACGCACGTTCATTGTATGCAAATTGAGGGTCGCGAGTCGCTATTTGCGGCCCTGGCTGTCATTCTTTTTTCTACGGACTTTGGAAAATTAATTTGTTATACATACTATCATGTTACATAATTTAAAGTTTTATATAAATTATCTTATTTTTATTCGCTCAACCACATTATAAATTAATTTTATATTGTGTTTTAGCGTATAAAACATTAATTATCAATTTAAGTATATTATAGTTGACTATAGAATATATATTTTAATTAATTAAAAACTTAAACTTAAAGACTGTCGTGACCCAGCGGCGCAAGGGTGTGACTGTAACGCGATGGTTGTAGGTTCGATCCCCACTCGAGGAAATGAAATATTTATTAAAATGTATATTTCCATTTCTTCGCTCTGGTGATGAGGCAAAAGAGCGGCGTTGAGTTTCGCCACTTAACACGCAATGCCTCCAAATTCGGCGGAAAGTGGGGAACGGAGTGTCTTAGCACTAGGTTCCTTCTGCCTACCTCTGCTGTGTGCGGGGATACAGCGTGAAGCTGAAGAACTTAATATAATTTTTATTGATGTTCAATAAGAACTCTGCAAGTAAATTGTATACAAAGTTTATAAAATATGCTCTATAAAAGTAAACGTACGTATCAACCAGTTTACATTTATTTGGGGTAAGAAATCATGCTGAACTATGATTATTTTAGCTTCACGCCGTATTTTGCTTGTAGTAGGATAGGCAGACAAAACCTGGGAACTAAATAACCTAGTCTTAAGACACTTCTGTTTCCCACTTTCCCTAATTCTGGCATCATTGCCTATTCAGTGGCGTTCTTTGATAAAATTTTGATTTGATCGAGGTCGTGGTTTGCCTCGGTATAAAAAAAATATATTAAATATTTAATTGCCTCCAGAGGAAATCGAACGCACACCTGTCGCGTTTACAGTTGAATTCTTGTGCCCCTGTGCCAAGACTGGCCGGTTATTAAGTCAAATTAAATTAAATAAAAACAGAAGTCTTGGAAAATTGCATGAGATGATCAGTATTGCTAAAAATAAAGGAAAAAAAGGAAGAAATTTTCAAAAACATTAAGTTATTATTCAAATTTCAAAGTACGCTTATCGGTGTTGAGCTGGACGAACGGCACTTCTATATAGTGCAAGGAGTATGAATGGCCGACATTCTGGCGAGTCATGGCGGGAATTCCATTGTGTCTCGAAATCACGACTGTACACGACAACGACAAGCGTTACTTGTCACGACATCATTCTGATTGTGAATGAGCGAGGGTCAGAGATCGAAACGCTCGAACCTTTATACCTTGTTATGGATATCATGTAATATTATGTAAATTAAAAGAAATATATATTAAATTTGACATTACAACGATACTAGATAAAAAATATATCATTTACATATTTACGATGTAGCTTGTTTTTTTCTTAGTTTTATTATAACTAATCTCAAAAACTCATCACAGTATTTAACTCGTATTTATAACGTTTTCAAGGCTTGCGTAGAATTTCTCTCCGTTTTTAATGAAACTATTAAAATAAGTCGCTGTGAATTGTTCTTAAATAAAATTCAATTATACATAATAGACGTAATGGACGTTAGAACGATTTTTTAGTTTTATTTTGAACATTATGTTCAAAGTAATAAGAGAGAAGGTCTTTGTGTGGCTCATAAAAACTACATCAAGATGTTTGTGGAGATAAAGCCAATATGTAATTAACTTCTCTTTTTATCGCCTCGTCCCTATTCCAGCTGAAACTTTACCGACTAATAAACCGTCGTTTTGAAATTATTTTACACATTAATATTTATAAACAAATCCAAGAAATCATTATTAGTTTTAAAGCGAGTTACTATTATATTGTTATTTACCATCATAATAGTTCATGAAAGTTTAATTTTAAACAAATTAACTGAATATATTTTTATATCTGAAGATCAGAGGGATCTTAAAGAAGAGTAGGTTATTGTGAGGTCCTTGTGATTTTCAGATCACAGATATTTCTGAAAGAGACGATATCATTACTCAATTCATTATTATCTAATATCGATGACAGTTAAAAGAGTACAAATTAAGTAGATAAAAATGGATCACAACTCACTAATCTATATAGGCTCTCCAGTTAGAACAATACACGCAGCGCGGTCAGAACGCGTCCAGAAATTTACTGTCCATAATTACAGGGTAGCCTGAGTTAATTGCAGGCAGCCCGCCCCGCCGCCGGCCCCCCGCTTTTTGACTAAATAAAAATTGACTAATATTCATAATAAATAATGAATTCTCCAGGCAAGCCGTGAGATTGCTACGTATAGATTTTCACTCGATTAATGTAGGGACTAATCAAATGATCAGAATGTATGTATTGGCTTTGCAGATAATAAATAAATGTTACAAGATAAAGAGGATGTATAAAGATTGTTTTAAATTAAATTGAAATATATTTCTTCATATTATTAACTGTGCAAAGTGCAAATAATATGAATAGGACGTGATTGCGATAGATACTTAATAATCATTTTAACCAAATTATGTTCATAAAACGTACGTGGCAATTTAATTATTTTTAATGCTTACATATATAAAACTTAATATTTATATGTATTTAATGTTATATATTATTAATATATTTAATTTTATTATATTAAAATAGTGTAAGGTTGAAATGTGTACATTTACTTATGAAGACTAATTTGGGCAACGACGCGGCCGGTCGGAGCAAAAACTTGTTCGTTGCATGTTGCTTGGTGTAGCTCGAGGCTCTTCTTATAATTGCAGGGTTTCACCCAAAAGCCCTCAATTATAAAATAATAGCAGATGTGGATCATAGTAATAACAATTATTATCACGCTCACTCGCTATCATTACTTTTGAAATATGGCCGATCAACCGCGAGATGTATGCAAACTCTGGAATGTGCAAAATCTTCAATCTTCGATTGTAGGTTGCTTTTATTTTTAAATCATTTAGATATTTAAAAATTAACTTACAAATGAATTCAACATTTTATATTTCCATTTCTTCGCTCTGGTGTCGAGGCTAAGCGCGGCGTGAGTTCTGCCACTCAACACGCAATTTCTCCAGAATTCGGAAGGAAGCGGGGAACGGAGTGTCTTAACACTAGGTTCCCTTGCCTACCCTTCTGTGTGCGGGATACAGCGTGAAGCTGATAAAAAAAAACTTACAAATGCTATTTTATATTTTAACTGCTATGACTGCAAAATTAATAGTTTAATAATGCCTTTAATTAATTACTGGCGTTTAATTACATTCTAGACAATAAAGATGGAATAATTGTTTATGATAATTTAGATAATAAATTGCCTTTGTATAACAAAACCTTTAGTTTCATATTGATCACTTGAAATTATTTGAATGTTCAATAATGTTCGGTTGTAATGCGATTATTCAAATTCTCTTACAAGTTCGTAGACCCGCCTCTTTGCGGTCGCAATCTTAATAAAGACTTCCTAGGTGCACTACAAATCTTGGTTTATTTTTATGAATTATCTTCATCTGCAGTTTAATTAAAGATAACGTTTAATTAAAGTGAGTCGTAGGTCAGTTAAATAGCTAGACGAAATACAATTTAATCAAGGTAAATACTATTTCATCAAGATAAATATAGTCGCGGCGCAGCGGCACAAAGTGTGACTATAAAATCGACTGGTTGTGGGTTCGATCCCCACTCGAGGAGATGAAATATTTATTTACATTTATATTACATTTATATTTTCATTTCTTCGCTCTGGTGTCGAGACAAAAGCGCGGCGTTGAGCTCCGCCACTCAACACGCAATGCCTCCACAACTTGGCGGAAAGTGGGGAACGGAGTGTCTTAACACTAGGTTCCCTCTGCCTACCCTGCTGTATGCGGGATACAGCGTGAAGCTGATCAAGGTAAATAGTTTTTTTTTTAATATTTAGGTATTCATTTTAGTTAAAGAGCATCTTTTATAATATTTCAGTTTTATATTTTTAACATTGTAAATACGTCGAAACTTATATTTAAGGATATGTATTATTTGTGTATTTTATAAATATTATATGTATATAGCAGTGGCACGGCCGTATCTAGATATTTTCTAAGCCTGGACTATAGTTTTAAGTAGAGATATGTTCGTGTAGTTTTTTTATATTTTCAAGTTCTGTGTATTCGTGAAGTCCATAGTTAAAAATACATTAATTAACAACAAAAATATCTTAATTACCAGACTGTCCTTTATATATTGTTAAAAGCTAAAGCTAAAAATAAATCATACATCGATTCCTACATCTGAAAATTAGCTATGGAAGCCTATCGAGTAGGACCTCCTTGTACTTAGTAGACGTCCAACGCTGAGCTCGTTGCTCGTCCCATCATTACTCCAGCAGCTATACTATTAATCATTGCTTCTACCGGATAATTCGGCAGTTGATTTAGTGAAAAGCAACATGTTATTACGGGATAAATCTCTATCTAGAAAAGCTAAGAGGTCTAAGCGCGCGTCTGATTTATTGCGCCTCTGGCAATCGTCGAGTTGCGTTTGATTTGTGATTCTTCCAGATCTCTGTTGTTTCCATCTTTAGTTGAATTTTAATGAATGGCTTTGGAATTATACATTGTAGTCTGTAATTATAATTTGTAGCGTTTGATTATTGCTTTTACAATGGCATTATTTAAAATTTATATCTTAGAAATGGAAATATGTGAATTATGCAAACCGATTTTAGCCTCTTAAAGATTAATTTCTCTACAAGTTAATAATTAACTATCCAAAAATTATAAATATTTTTATACTTATATACTCACTTATAACTTATACGACAAAACGAAGTCGAAAACATAAAAAAGTACGATATTTATCTTTATATTATATTATTATTTATATTTTTCGTTCTTACATTGTTCGTTCTTGCTTATGTGCTATTTCAGAGATTTTAATATTACAAATTAAATTTCAACTGTTTTTTTACAAAAAGACGATGACTTACCCTTTAGTATCGGCGAAGGCATTACACGCAGATAGCATCTTGATTTATAACGGCTATCAAGCATCCCCTCTACCCCTTCACCTCATTCAGCCATCTTTCCTTTTAATCTAAAATATTGTACAAAAAGAATCTTAACCTTAGTGGCTTAAAAATAAAATAATAATTGAACGATATTGTATTTTGAAATATATACATTTCAAACAATATATTCAAGTACGTATTAACATTTAATTTAAAACTTCCTATAATTGTATTATTATATCTATTTCTATTTTAAAGATAAAAATACAATTATGATCGAATATCCGTGTAGTTGCTATAGTACTTACTAGGTATATCTATCTCTCTGTATAAGAAATTAATGTGAATCTAAACAAAAAAGTAATAATGGGCTATTATTATCAGCCACAACAAATTTCAAACTATTTTCCAATTTAACCCAAAGCGTAGGGGAGAGGGGGGCACATTCGAACGATTTTTAAACTTTGTGTCATATCTAAAAATTCTACAGTTTTTAACTTCTTTACTATTTCACAAGGCTTAGTCCAACTATTGTGCCACACAATCGTAGCATCATATGTAGAAAAATATATAAGGTAAAGGTGCAATATCAACTTTAGTAGCAGTAGTCAAATGTTCAAAGCTGCCCCCCTTGCGGGGTAGCTTTGAACATATATGGGGCAGTTTTGAACTATCATCGAATTCAATGAAATTAAAAAGCTTTTAAGTAATTTTATCAATAAACTTAACATTAGAAACGATGGAGATCAAATATCAGTACCATGTTAACTGAAAAAAATAATATACCTAGTTTAATATTGCGATTGTACTAATGTTAAATAACTTTAATATTATTAATAGACTTTAAAAAAACAAAAAAGTAGCTTTGGCTTCGTAGAAGTAATTAACATTATGGGATCAATCATAGAATAAATCTAATATTATAAAAATAAAACATAATATTTTTTAAATAAACAGCTTACTACCTTAATTTGAACTTAGAAAAATTAAATTTAAAGGAAAACATGAATGTAGTACGTGACGTAACCAGCAACTGAAATTGGGGGAAGTAGTCTACGTAAGAAATAAAAATTAGCTTCACGTTTTATCCCGCACACAGCACGGCAGGCAGAGGGAACCTAGTGTTAAGACACTCCGTTCCCCACTTTCTGCCGAATTCTGGAGGCATTGCGTGTTGAGTGGCAGAACTCAACGCCGCGCTTAACCTCGACACCAAAGCGAAGAAATGGAAATATAAATTTAAGTAAATATTTCATCTCCTCGAGCGGGGATCGAACCCACAACCAGTCAGGATCAATCATAGAATAAACCTAATATTATTAAAAAAAACAAAATATTTTTTAATAAACAGCTTATTACCCTAATTTGAACTTAGAGAAATTAAATTTAAAGGAACATGGATATAGTATAGTGACGTAAGGAAAAAAATTGTACAAGCTACTTTTTTACTATTCATAGATGATGAAACATTCGCTAAAATAGAGTCTCCAATATTTATTAAGTGGTAGTCTAATTCCATTACGTAGTCTTCATACGTCAGTTTCTTGTAAAGAAAAGTTCAGTTTAGTTTTGTTTTTCTTTTGCGGTATTTTGTTATATATAATAATATTCAAAACTGCCCCCCTTATTTTGTTCAAAGCTGCCTCAGTGGTATTTGAAAAATTAAAAACGTTTTTTTTTTCAAGTAAAAGTTAAAAAATTGTATTAATTTCTAGTTTATTGCATGATATATGAAAAATTCTAACTAAAAGAGGAAAAAATAAAACCATATACCATGAATTGGATCCCTGTGATCCTTACGCGTTTATTTACAAATGTATAAAATTTTACTCAAAATCAAACACTCCTCGTAACTCAACCACGGGCTCTCATATATCAGCAGTGACAAGTGACACGTGTGCAGGTTAGTGCTGCCACTACTCAAAAAAAATCTAACAAAATTTCTTTTTAAAATAGCTCTGTTAACACATATTTTCAAAGGTGCCCCTGTTCAAAGCTACCCCCCTCTCCCCTACTTCTTTCTCATTTAATTATAATTTCCATCTGATTTGCAATGAATGGCAAGTCGGATACAGGCATACTAAACATGTTTTGCTGTATGTATATGGATGTTGATAAATTTTGCCTGAGGTTCCTGATTGGAACACCCAGTATGTATAAGCGTGATGTAAAAAGACAAATATTTTTACCTATTTTAATATATTAAAAAAAATTAAATCAGTTTCACGCTGTATCGCGCCCACAGCAGGGTAGGCAAAAGAAAACCTAATTCAGCCGAATTCTGAAGCCATTTTAATATAATAATACATACATATATGTATCTAATTCAATTTTCGGCTATTAAATTACCCACAACTAAAGGTAAAAAAGAGTGACTTATTCCTCCATCTTAATATTCTGCCAGAGTAAAGTAAGTATTCAATAAAACATGCCAACTCGTAAAACGATGCACAGTGCACGGCAGCATTCATGACAAAAAACTCAACTCAACTAGGAGATTCGACAAGCTCACAAAAGCTCATAAAAGCTCTCGACTATTATGTAGTTATTGTTACAGGGTGGAAACACTGTTACTACATGGACACGCTAGTTTATTTTGTTAGGCGCATCTCGTCGACGCTCATACGTTGGCTATAGTATCATGCACTACTCATGTTCTGAGATTATCTCACTTGGACCGTCTGTTTGGATGTCTCAATTTCATAAATGTTCAATTCTTTTTTATATAGTAGGTAAGGTTTCTCAACAAAATTATTTCGTAGTATTTATTCAATTTTGTAAATTTAGTAGATACAAAGAGTCGTGTGGTTTTTGCACTTGCTCTTGTAACACTATAATTAATTTAAAATAATTTATGGATTGAAACGAAATTGTATCTACTAATTAGTAAGAATTTCTGTCTTAACACTTTGTCAAGAATAGTATTGCCAATAACTTATATGTTACGTTCTCGCTTTTATGTTTTTTCCCGTTCTCAGAATCTTAACATTGAAAAAATCTTTAAAAGAACGGAGATTTGTACGTCTAATATTTTTATCTATTAAAAACAAACTAAATATGCTATGTTTTTGAGTTGATACCAATAAAGAAACAACAAAAAAATCGATAATCGAATGTACGATGCTCGCGAAAATTAAAAAGTCACCTTACTTTTCGAACACACTTTGCATATAACATAAATTAAATCAGCTTCACGCTTTATCCCGCACACACAGGCAGAGGGAACCTAGTGTTAAGACACTCCGCATATTACATACACATTTAAATAATCACTTATCAGTAATTAAAAACTGTTCTTTTTGGTTGTTACAAAAATAAATCTCAAGTATCACATTTAATATCAGCAAACATTTTAAAGAGGGCTGCTAATCCTATTATGTCAGTAAACATTGTTTACCTAAGTGCGTACTGACGTCTCTCCGTCATCGTAAAATGAACATCACATCGCGGACTCATTGTGTCAACACTTGCATTTACAGCTCGCTCTACGGAAGCATTCTCAATGTACGCCTTTATTCCGGGATTAAGCGGAATTTTGCATAGGAAACGGTCGTCAAATGTCCCCTATAGAACTATTGAATAGTCCATGTAGTGAATGGGGCTAAGCGGACTACGTATTACAATGTGCGTGTCAAAAAGGAGAAATCACACGTGTTTTGAATGCAATTCTGACAATATTATGGGTAGATGACATGAGATTATCCTTGGTTGGATAAAATCAACTGTTACATCTGATATACATTTTTACTCTTAGTTATTAGTAGGTATGCCCAAAAAAAAGTTTTGTAAGTTTGGGAAATATATTTTTATTTTATACACCATAGTGTGAAATATTCGATGGCATTATAATTTAATCCAATACCTGCATGCAGTATTTAGGTATGAAAATTTGTATAGATACATAGATAGCTATTCGATAAAATTGTAAAATAACAAGAGTACTTCAGGTTCAAAGTTGTGTTATATTTCTATTACAAAGATATATTTTTTTACCCGAATACGGCGAAGCAAAAAAGAGGGTTATGATTTTGACCTGTATATATGTATGTATGTAAGTATGTATATGTATATGTGAATGTAAATATGTATGTGGGTATGAATGTTCATCTGTTCCCTCATAACTTCTAAACTCTAAACTCTTGATCGTCCGCTGGTTATAGGCTACATGATGTCAAGTTAATCAATTTAACTACAACACGACTTTGCTTGCAATTACCTGATAATTGCAAGAATTTCTAAAATCACTTCTAAACTAGTTAGGTATCATAATTGGACAAATAACACGAATTCACATAACTCCAAAATAAGTTAAATTAAAATAATGAATAAAAACTAAAACCCGCTTAAAAAGTACAAGAGAATAAAATAGTCCCTGTGAAGTTATTATGTATAAATTATCTAATACTTACTTTTTACTTAAAACATATCTTTATCAGTATGATTCATAAAAATACGTTTAAATAATACGTAAGCAAGTTGTTTATTTAATAATCGGTAAATTTCGGTAAGTTTGTATATAATAATTTCAGTGGAGACTATTTTCTTGTTTCATACTTTTTAGAGCATGTAGTCGGGTTTTAGTTGTAAAACTTTCCATTTATTAAATTCTTGTAGGAATTTAGTTCTAAACAAATGTTTTGTGAATATATTTAAGACTATTGTGCCATATAAATAGGTATGTAAAATAATTTTTAAGCTTAAAAATATGTAATAATTATATAGCACTTTGTTTGATTTAATGATACGGTAGTACAATACGTTACAATGGCAATATACTAACTTCATTGTGAATGTTATTTGAAACCTACAGTCCCTGGTGATGGGCGGGACGAGGGCGGCACTCCAGATGCGTGCGCGCAGCGCGTGCTCTGTGTTGTTTACTCTACAAAAATATTTTCAAGCGATAACTATTACGTAAGATTTTTTTTCTTGTAGGTATCTATCATAAATTAATTATATATTTTAAATATGTGCGTTATTAGGGTTGCAAGATGTATAATTATGTTTATAAGCACATTATATGTATCTGGTATTCAGTTTGTTCAGCAGTTATCTACTATCTACGTATGAGTGCATTAAAAATATAAATTCAAGAGGTACTACCTTATTACATAACGGAAAATACTTTTCTAGTACTTTGAACTTAAGCTGTAATGACAATAATAGGAATTGTGCATGTGAAGAGTACAGGGCGACGCCTGCGCGCGCGCATATTATAATAATTACGTACACGCGCCGCGCCCCGCGCCTTCTAATCACTGTTATTTGCACATGTTATTCTATATTCTACACAAAATGGTCTATCGCGACGACATCTAAGCATTGTTGTTGAAATAATTGAAAACTTTGTTTAGTTAATGAATATGAAAATTCAAAATTCATATTAAGTAGGTATACAAAACAACATTCACAATAAAGCAATTCAGAAATAAAATTCAGTTTAAATAAGGAATTGTCTAAATAAAAAAAATGCGTGAAATCTATATAAATTTATTGATTTTTAAAGTTTACAAAATAAATAAACAAGCACGAAACGCGAATTTTTTTGTTGGATAAAATAATAAAATGAGTTAAATCAGTTAATGAGATAGATAAGAGACAGATAAGGAACACATTTTTTTTAAATAAATACTGTATACTAGTAATGCATACGCTGGTTCAGAAGAACATCTGGTAACGTATCTTATGACTAGATTCGCGTGATATCAAAATGTGGAAAGTGCATCCTGTCATATGAGGCGTATCCGCCCCACACAGATTGGGTGCGTAAAAAATGAACCAATTTTTATAATGGCGTTGGGGTAACGATTCATATATACTTTATTACAAACCGGAAACATTTATTACATTTGAGAGGTGAAAAAATATTACTTTCGTGAAATCTCTTTCTTTAGATATCTACAAAAAGAACAGCTGGGCTTTTAAATAGTGATATCTACAAAATTTATCAATACTTCTTTATTACGATAATATTCACATATTTATGCATTTATCTATATTTATGCATTAAAGTAATATTAACCTTAGCGTTTTAAGTTTCATGAAGTATAAGTATAATTTTTTATTTAACAATTTGCAGATTTTCATTTAAAATGTTTACTAGTTAAACAATAATAAATAATATCTATTCAAAACTCTGTTACATGAATAAATGCGTTTTCGTTTTATATTAGTTTTGCGTGAGTCCGCCCTAACCGCCCTGCGCGACCCGCCCCGCGCGTAAACAAACACACGGACAGCGCAACGTACGAGTGAAACAGAGAGTGTACGAGAAAGACCGTGGCCGCGCTCAGTCAACCACTGAACCCTGCAATTAGTAGGCGAGATTCAGCCGCGGCATCGATTCGTTACGATATTTTACGATTTTTCTTCCTTACGAAAAAAATCTTATTACGATTTAATAAGATTTTTTTTCTTGTAATACGTATTCGCGTGTGATGTTAACGTAAGGGATTTATGGGCTGACATGAACTGTGCGTACTATCAACAACATGGGGTCTCGCACCCCGCACCTCACAATGTCAACGATAATTACTTCAACGAGGTAATCGCAATTGTCTTTAATTAATATAATATTTTTTTTAATATATTTTTACCAAC
The DNA here is from genome assembly GCA_021202915.1 of Heliconius himera. Taxonomy (NCBI): domain Eukaryota; kingdom Metazoa; phylum Arthropoda; class Insecta; order Lepidoptera; family Nymphalidae; genus Heliconius; species Heliconius himera. The sequence continues at coordinate 275,437 of JAJHJA010000236.1, forward strand.
GCATTTGCTCTGAAGTTTATTTTGATATATTTTTTGCATTTAGCAATGCTTAATTTTTACTTACTCTTTATCTACTATTATTATAATAAAAAGTTTGGTGTATTTTAGGAGAGATTTATTTGTACATAATATAGTTTGTAATTTTATATGAACGTACAGAACTTTATTTTTTTTTATATTTAACGATACTTAATAAAAAAATACTATTTTAAACGAGCGTACAAACTAATAAAAACATAATACAAACTAATAACAACAATTACAACAAATAGATAGATATAGTGCTCTTTTTCACAATTTAAAACGTAAATACATTTATACATCAGAATAATATTAAAAATTGATTAATGATACGACTTCTAATTACTGTAATTTTTGTTTTATAACCTCCTTTAATATGTTAAGGTTATGCCATTATAATTTATACGTTCTTGTCAACTTGACGTATCGACTACAGTTTTATCGATAAAAGTAATCTACGGGTACAGTGAGTAATGACTGTAATGTGTAAGATCTACATAAAAAATGTCAGATTGTTTAAATAATGTCGTTACATGCAAATTGTGTATCAGTCAACGGTTTTTTTATGTTGACTGTACAATATGACAGATTTAAAATTAATTATATTTCACAATTGAATTACCATTTCGCCTTCGCTCTCTTAATATAAACTTATACAAAATGCAAAATGAATGCGATACAAATAGGTATGGTAAGTAAAATATGTTTTTTTTTATTTCACACAACGGTTGTGTGTGTAATTCCACTTAGGGTAATAATACGAAATAAACAAAGAAGAGCTTCGAGTAGGCGAAGTGATGTAAAAGTAGGCTGTACCACCTATGTGATCGGTACATTAAAATAATAAAAAATATTTGCACAGTTCAGAAAAAAAAATCAGTTCGATCCACACTGGGAGAAGGAATTACTATTTATTAGTAATTTAATTTCTTCGCCTTGATACTAAGACAAAGAGCGGCGTTGAGTTCCATTCAACACGTAACGCCTCAAACATTCGGCGGCAAGTGGGAAACGTAGTGTCTGAACGCTAAGTTCCCTCTGCCTACCCTGTTATATCCAGAATACAACTTGTAGCCAAAATAAAAAAAAGTCTATTTTCCATAAATGTATTGAATTACAACAAAGTAACTAATAATCTTTTAATAATGTATAAATTATTTACAACAATTAACAACGGTTGACGTAAACGTATTTCATTTAAAAGAAAAAAAACTAATTATCCTTTATTAGGGTTCAATATCGGCCAAAGTGTAAATTAGGTAGTTCACGCGAAACCAAACACGAAGGTATGAATAAAAAGACGTTCACAAGAATTTAACAAAGCAAGGCAACAAAGGAACGAATGGGAATAAAAATATTTAATTGGTATTATTATGAGTGATTACCGTACAAACACCTCCCGCCGCGTCGTCACACTAGACGCTCTACTCTATTGTCGACCACTTTCTGTATATTCCTTTGTTGTCTTACGATATGGATATTTGTATTGCAGTGTAGGTTCGATTTGTGTTTATTATATTACTATAATATACGTAACGTTTAATTATACAAGTGTCGTAAGCCAAGTTTATAAATAGAATGTCTGTCCTAAAAAACTAAGAAACACGTTGATTTCCTTTTTAATTTGAATTATAGAATAATAAAATAAATGCTTACTTCAAACTAAAAAATACTTTTTATCAACTGTAAGGCATTAGTAAGAATGGAAGATCACAAACAGTAGATGTGTTTTTTTCCTCTTTTCGTAACTATGTGAGAGTGTAATTATCATAATGTAGGCTTAAAACGCATTTTCGGTGCACGACGAGCCAGTCATCATAATTAAATGCAATCCTTTTAACCTATTTTTTATTCAGTATCGCTTTCTGGTTTTATTTTAGATATTTTTTCGATAACTATATTTTTTGATATTAATATAATTAATACCTAAATATATTAAATATTCTTGCAATTAATATATTTTTTACACATTTTTTAAAATAACGTTTGTCTGTTTTTTTTTTAAATATATATTCCAAAGTAAACACAAAACTTTGAATCTTCAATGTGTAATAAAAAATATAAACATCTGTCACTAAATTATTACTGTTATTATTCATTCTGTTGCATTCGTATCTAATATAAAAAGCAAAAAAAAAAATCATGCGTAGGCAGTGTGTAATTACCCATACTTTCCTATTCCCCCAAGGAAATTACCAGCGAAGGCTACTTTATTTTAATGTGTTATACATTATCACTTTTATGTAAAGCAATTATTTACATTTATTTTTATAGAAATAGAAACGAAGTGAATTTTATGATAGTTTAAGCATTCATAATTTCCTATAATGTGGAGTTTCATTACAAGCGAAACTACTTACTGCCGCTATTAGATACTAAAACAGCAAATTTTTATGTACTCGTAACAATATAAGTTTCTTAATAGCATTTACTTTTTTAGCAATAAAAATAATTGCCAATATAATTATTAGTGTATTAAATATATTAATGGATACATACGGCCCAGGACTGGAGAGGTGGCCATCTTTAGAAGAGACCTTTACCTGAAAGGGGTTCCTAATTAAAATAACTGAGAAATATATATATATATATATATATATATATATATATATATATATATATATATATATATATATAAATAAAAGATTTTAGAAATAATATTTATATAAATAAAAAAATATATATTTTATAAATAAGCTTATTTTCTAAATTGTACAATTGTTGTCCATTAATAAATAAAAGGCTTTTTTTTATTTACTTACTTTAATATATTAATTACACGATAAGTAAACTATTGAATAAAGAAATATGTAGATATTTTCATTTACCACTAATTTAACATATATTTCAGTTTCTTAAACTAACGGTAAATCCATTTTTGGTATGCTCTACATATTTATTTGTTTCTTTAAATAATTTTTCAAAATATAAATCGAGTGTCACTAAAATGCTGCATCCTTATTTCGGTGGCATAATACAGAACTAGATTGGTAATTTAACCAATACTTGAGTTTTCTAAACTAGCCGTAGATAAACGTGTAGTGTTGGGTAATGTAGAGCATATATATTTGTTATCTTTTTTTATATAAATCTTCAAAAGTATAAAGAAAATGGAATGTCATTAAAACGCTGCATTCTTATTTCGTTGGCATAATACAGAACTAGATGGGTGACTTAACCAATATCTACTTGAGTTTCTTAATTTAACCATAGTTATGTATTTTGGTAAACTCTACATATATATTTGTTTCCTTAAATAAATCTTCAAAATATAAAAAACGGAGTGTCATTAAAACGCTGCATCCTTATTTCGGTGGCATAATACAAAACTAGATGGGTAACTTAATCAATACCCACTTCAGTTTCTTAATTTAACCATAGTTATGTATTTTGGTAAACTCTACATATATATTTGTTTCCTTAAATAAATCTTCAAAATATAAAAAAAAAACCGGAGTGTCATTAAAACGCTGCATCCTTATTTCGGTGGCATGACACAGAGCTAGATGGGCGCAGGGACTATGGTCTTGGCCCCGGCCTCGGTCTCACAATTACCGGGCGTAATTACAGGGCCGCCGCCGCTCGGCGCCGAAACCGGCCGACTCCGCTGCCATAATTAAAAACCTTCTAAATTAAATTCGCTCGTGTACCCACGGAGTTATGATAACTTTTTAGGGGCCCTCTGATTAGTTTCTGTTTTTGTGCCACGAAATAGAGTTAGTTTAATCGTATGTAGATTTATTTGTGTATCGTTGATATCATTAGTCATTTATCTTATTTATCTTTATCTAGAGTTTATATATTTAGGTATTTTAGTAGAAAGTAAATCCAAAATTTATACTGTATTTTAAATTATATTTATTGTATTTTTGTTGAAGCTGTTATAGCGGAAGGGACTCAGGAAATAAAATATTTAATGTTTTCTATTCCTTGCTCTAGTATTGAGGCAAAACGCTGTGTGAAGTTTCGCCACTCCACACGTAATACCTCGGGAATTAGGTGGAAAATGTGGGACGAAAAATATTCTAATGGGAACGTAGTGTTTTAACACTAGGTTCCCAGGTTCCCTCTGCCTACCAAATAAAGCGTGAAGTTAAAAAAAATTACATACTAACATACCAGAAAACGATGCTTAAGGTTTCCTTATTTCGTTTCAGGTTAGTATCGACCCCGCGTCCGCGGATCCTAAGGACATGAAGATCTTAGTAAGTACTAAACTTATAATTTTGACGCAATAATAACTTTAGTACCTACTAACAATCTTTTAGTATAATAAGTCTTCATTAACATATTTTGCGTTAGTATTAATTTAAAAGTTGTAAAATAGTAATTACCTACTTCGTTTTGTACAGAAAACACTAAAATTACAAATAGAAATATTCTCTTTAAACTTTTTATTGGCGTAAATAAAAAAATTAAACTATTTTCGGTTCACTGTAATTTTTTTTAGTATTATCCCGCATAGTATATCTATAGCAGGGTAGGCAGAAGGAACCTAGTGTAAAGACACTCTAATTTCCATTTTTCCGCCTAATTTTCAAGACATTTAGTTGCGTTTACAGCCAGACACTGTACAGTCGCTGCGCTACGACAAACGTTTTGTCAAATTTTGACTACTTTTTATTAAGTATTTTAATATTATTTAATTTTTTTTTTTTATAAATGTATTCATCAAAAAAATCATATAGAGTAACGCCACCAGCAGTCGACATTTTAAGGGAATAACAAATTTTCATGACAGATATAAAAACTAAAAAATAAATATCAAAAAATTAAATCAGCTTCACGATGTATCCCGCACACAGCAGGGTAGGTAGAGGGAATCTAGTGTTAAAACACTCCGTTCCCCACTTTCCGCCGAATTCTGGAGGCGCTCCGCGTTGAGAGGCGGAACTCAACGCCGCGCTTTGTCCCTACACCAGAGCGAAGAAAACCATATTTGTAAACTTAAAAAATAAGTCATACCACTAGGTTCCCTTTGCCTATCCTTATGCGTAACCTCTTAACCATTAGCTCAAAAAATTAAGATGTTTTAGCTCTATATACAATTCAATTCGCCATCTTTGAATAAAATGGCGGGAACAACATTTAATATTCACACACAAAATTAAATTCAAAGAAATATTTTAAAAAATCATAAAGAAATGTTTTATATCCATAATTAAGGCATAATGAAGAATATCTAGATTAAAAATATTCTATATAGCTATATAAGTGGTAAGACAGAGACGTTGTTTTGTTTTATTATAAATATATTTAAAAACTTCATACAATTACTTACAATGTTGTAACACCAAGGATTCAACGTGGCGGCCATTACAGAATAATTTTATGTAACATTAACTGTTTTCTCTTATTTGCGAGATAAAATTAACAGAATGAGCACGAACTCAGGAAATTATATCGGAACGAATATCGGACGACGAAATCGGTAATTTGTTTTGATTGGCCATCGATACTGTGAAATGGCTATTGTACTGAAGTGCAAGAATGTTGCCAGTACCTAATTCGTTACGGATTTAGCACGTGATGTCCACAGACAATAAATATTTCCGCGAAGAAATAACCATTATTATCTGTAATCTTTTGGATCTATCGGTCATTATAATAGGAAAAAGTTATCTTTTCATAATATTCAATAGCAACATATTTGATTGTGAAAGGCAATTTGAAAATAATTATTACCGATTGAAATCGATTTTTACGAATGAACACTTTATCTATTAATTTATCCATTACTAAAACTTTTTTTTACATAAAATCTATTATTTTTTGTATGAAATATAAGCTTTGGTAAAAATTATATTTATGCTCATTTAATGTGCGATGTTAAATATTTTTTAAAGTAAAACGCAAATAAATAAATTATATCTGCGCGTTTACTAAAATATGTCTACCTATAGGTATAGGTAGGTACCTACAGAAGCGAAGTAAAACCAAAAAAAATAAAATAATAAATACAAATCATTAATTTATCGCACCTTCTTTAGTCGTATTTAATTACGATTATTAATTTTATTTCATAGCATTTAGGTACGTACCAAATGTTTACCCTAAGGCAAATGTTTCTTGCATCATCATTAAGTAAATGGCGAATGTTCACTTTAAGTGTAGATGAGCTAACTTCTTGCATTTGTATTATTTAAATATAGTGTAGCTTTTTCAGGTGGTAGATTAGTCACGCTTTATAATTAATTTATACATATATTATATAATTGTATAAAGAATTTATGTATGTCAATATACATTATATTTTTTAAAAAGTATAGTATATTTCACTTACTATACGTACGAGAAGTAAAATATTATAAAGGTCCCACCATGTATCTAGCTTTGTTAGCATTGAGAAATCGATAACCTGTGTTTGGATGAAGCATGAGTTATAGTCAAAGTATTCAGTAACTTTCCTATTCAATTCGTAGAGCCATTTCTAACATGTATTAAGTGTTGAACTACAATGCCTACAGAGCTTACAAATACGCCGCAGGCCAGCTTAGAAATTCGCGTGTGGCCGGAACTGTAGGTATGCTTAAGCTAGAAATATAAATCCTTATAGCTATCTTCGAAGTAACCACTACAAATAATGTTATAAATGTGTATTATTAATACGTATTGGAGGCTGTCGTGTCTATATGAATTATTACTTATTAATATTTTCATTTATTAGCTTGGCTTTCATCAAGGCAAAAAGCCCAGCGTTAACTTCCGCCACTCGACGCGCAATGTTTCAAAACTTCGGCTGAATCTGGGAAACGAAGTGTCTTAACACTGTTTTATCTGTCTACCCTACTATATGCGGGATACAGTGTGAAGCTGAAAAAAAATCATATAATGTGCTAAAATAATTAAAATGATTGCCTTCAGGCAATTAAAAATGCATTTTATAAATAAAGACGCTCCTGCAATATAGAATAAGATGTTGAAACTATTTATTTTTGAAAATTAAGTAAAATATAGTGTACCAAATCTATCTGTACCTACAACAAAAATTAATAATTCCAATATAATTGTCTTATAAAATAAACCTGTACGTTTGTAATGATTCTATATCTAACTAAATCCCAAAAAAGAAACGTGAAAAACCTTTAGATAAGTTTATACAAGTTAAACGACGACGAAGACGTTTCCTTAAGTGGAAATCCTTAGAAGTGGCTATCCATGACACATACAAAATGCAAAGAAAATTCATGGGGACCGCGTCGAGTTCCTAAGAGAGCTTGTAAGGTAGTTTATTATGTATTTCAAACTTATACCTACATATAGGTATGTGGCTAAGTCAATATTATCTTTATTTCAATCCCCACAAAGGTTCTATTTGGTTGTTAGAAAGGTAAGCAACTTAACCTTACTTTGCTACGAAGATAGACTTTCCGTTGGTAGTAATAACTGCTATTTGTGCTTAAACTTTCAAAGCGTAGGCACTTCAGATATTTCTGCCTTTAGGGAGACGGGGTGTCCCCCTGTGGGAGATATAAGTCGTCTACTCTATATTCTTCAAGAATTCGACTAAGTCGACGTTCGACTAACCAAAACCTAAAATAGATAGGTACTTAGCCTTTACATAATGAATTCCTGTTTAGATGTTTTATATATTCTTAAGAGTTTGAGGTTAAACTACATTTAACATAATATAGTTATTACAAAGTATCATTTTATTTATTTATTTTTTAAAACAGTTAGTTTTAAACACGTTAAGGTGTCATTTTACTCAACTTCACAGATATAATTAACTTTAAATCTATTTTTGGTTTTTTTTTTATAATTAATCAGTGATTAGAGATATAATATTATTGAATGTTCATGATTAATAATCACGAACATTCAAAAATATTCTTTACGTCATGAGCACTAGTTTCGAATCAGTTAAACTACTACAACTACAACTAAGTACTTACATGCAATTTTGGATTCTAAATTTTAATAAATAAAGTAAAAATAAATCATGAAGCTGATTTTATTTTTAAAAATAAATCAGCTTCAAGCCTTATCCCGCATACAGCAGGGTAGGCAGAAGGAACCTAGTGTTAAGATATTTCTTTCCCCACTTTCTGCCGAATTCTGGAGGCATTGCGTGTTGAGTGGCAGAACTCAACGCCGTGCTTTGCCTCGATACTAGAGCGAAGAAATGATAATATAAATTTTAGTAAATATTTCATCTCCTCGAGTGGGGTTCGAAGCCACAATCAGTCGGTTTTACAGTCACACTTTGTGCCCCTGCGCCACGAATGACATCAAAAATAAATAAAGTGCAATTTCATAATTTAAAGTTTTACCTACAAAGGTACATTTTCCAAGTATCTAACATTAGTTTATTTCTGTTTGTCTCAATTCAAACTACTTAATACTTCGATACAACTAACTTAACTAAGTACATAGGTCATAGACTATATAAGTTGCAGAGAAAAAATACGAAAACATGCACAAAATATAACTTTGTATGGATAATAATGCATCGTAAAATACCCACCACTTGAGATACAACAGCAAAATAGGCAAATCAAAACACATATCGTGCTGATGAAATGTGATAGACCATGATATGATCCGGCGTCGCTCACTTCCGCAGCTTCAGCCGGTCATTTGTGTTGACGCCGGTTCGTCCGATCTATCTGTTACAAGCATACATTGCAGATTGTGTATCAACACATCGATTTGTTTATTGAATCACAACAACCACTTTACTAATTTTTTTTATATTTTTAAAGTGTTATTCCACATTTAGGAAAGAAAAATACTTTTTAGAAAATATATAAATCCCGCTAGATAATTTTTTTTATATGTTTTCTAAAAAGTATTTAATCACTATTTATACTTTTTTGCAATCTATTTGATGTAACTCATTTTGTTTAGGTGTAAATATTTTTATGAATACTACGTGATCATAAAAAAAATAAGATTTGATTAAATTTGCTAATAACTTTACGCTCCAAAAACACGAATAGGTTTTTAACATTTTTTAAAGTGTCATTCTTAACTTGGTAAAGAAATACTTATTTCGTGAAAACCAGCTAAGTTCAAATTGTTACATATATATTTTATAAATAAGTAAGTATATATAGTACAAATAGATACTACTCATACAATGTTGAACTGTTAAATAGATTTAAAATTTCCTATTCAAAACATTTATTAAAATACATAATAGCAATTGCTCTCAAAACATCCTCATAACTCGATATACTTCAGTTTGACGCCCACTCATGCTGTAATTTTACATCTCAGCGTGAATTTCGTGTTCAAATTAAAATGTTTATTTCGTTAAGAGGAGTTCGCACGGTCGAGCCCCGGGCGTTTTATTTCGTTACACACGGACACGCCCATTTTTATCCTTTCACCCTTCGTTCACCTATCTACAATTTTACTACTTTATGAACCCGATGGCTCCCCTATCTAATGTCGTATAATACACCGCGGCTGTCATTTTCGTATAGTCACGTATGGGATGATACATCTTAAGGTATTTAATATAGAGAAGGTTATTGTTTAAATGCGTATAGGAGCATCTCCCGGATATGCGTGTCATAAAACTATTAGCCGCTTAAGCTATTCTTAAAGCGACGACGTTTCGGTTGGATATTTAGCGGTCGCCACAATGAATTTCTAGGGTGCGAAGGGCGCCATCCTATTTTTTCTTCATTTCATGTTTTATGTCATTATGAATTATTATTTGGTTTAATATCTATGTAGGCAAGTTTTTTGTATTGGTCGGTTAGCACTTTGAGGAATAGGTAGGTTCACCATTTTTGATTGTCTATTAATACAATAAAAAAAAAGATTAAACCAGATGTTAAAAAAATAGGACTAACTATTCCTTAATTTTTTATTTAAAATAGTGCTCGTAAACAAATAAACAGAAATCGATTTTTTTACTATTATTTTCATTTATTATTACATTAAGAGGAGACAATAAGAAAAGCCATCTCTGTCCACATAAGATGACAGTAAGCAACAATTACGGCCCATCTTAACGTCAATTCGAAATAATAAAAAAAAAACAAGTTTATGCAAATCGAGGGTGCCGAAATAAAATGGAGTCGCGCGTGCGATCGATATACGTGGCGAGTTTGTAGGCGGGGCATGGTGTGGGCGGGGTCGAATAAGAGGCCGGTATTGGTTGGAGACGCCCACCCCGCCCCCCACGTAGCGCTCTCGCCCGCACTCGTAAACGTATGCTCGCGCGCCGCGACTCGAGACGTCATGCAAACGCGCCTCCGTACCAAATAAAAGTGATAATACGTATTTTTTTTACTTCTGTGCTATCTTTTATCTGTGCTTTGCTGATATGTGCCTTTAGTGGACAATGATAACCGACATGTATGCGCCGCTTCCGGCGCCTCCGAATAAATCTATTGTAAGTTTATTTTTTTTAACGTTGTTATAACTGTCGTAAGACAGAAGTATTTCTAGTTTCTAAAATAACTTGCCAAGTGTATATAAATAATGTATTTCCAATTTGTTTTGAATTTTAAAATATGTCATATTACTAATGGCATTGTAGTCGTATTATAATATAAAAAAATATTGTTGTCTTTTACAATATTAAAAGTATATTGTTGTCGTAATATAAAAAACATACTTAAAAAATATATGTAAAACAAAATCGAATGAAAACTCTAAATTCAAATTAAAAATATTTGTTATTTAAATAGACTTTTGCGAGCACTTTTTAATCGTTAAATTTACAAAAACCTTTAATAATTAATAAAGCTTAGATATGTATGTATGTTACCTACCTATCTAACGTGTTTTTGTCAATGATTTTTTTCTATTTAAATTATGATTATTACCTATAGATTAATTGGTAAATCGATTTTAATATTACGCTACATCTAGTTTGATATGATTTTTTTATGATAGGTAGGTTGTAGGTTTGTAGAAATTCCACGACAGCTAGTTCGCAATATTGAATATTGATATGTTAATTGAAACCTACTTGCCGTCGGTAGAGCTTAAGTACGTCTTGCTTCAATAGAGCAGCCCAATTGTATTTTTTTTTCAATCTATACGTTATCTTATCATAATACTAGACCTAAAAATGTTCTGTGTTAGTTACTATACTTTTTTACATGTTATATGTTTACATGCTGTCAAAAAAGATACGTTTCTTATTTTCTTGATGCCAATACTTCAATATAACTCACAACACCTATACTCTTTCTGTTAAGACTTCAATATATTCTTTGTATTTATCAAGATGTTCTAAATTTTTATTTATATGTATTTATATTTTAAAATTAGAAAACCGATTTACTCAATCTTTATATATAATTTATAAAATTGATACTGTACTTGGCTTTGTACTCTAACAAGTCACCTATTAAAAATGTTTTTTTTTTATTCTTTCTGCCACGTCCAAAAAAGTAAATACAGCCATGTAACAATATGGTTCTGAATTTCTCTATGAAAGTATCTCGTAATTAGATTTACAAGGCGTTGAAGCGGAGAACAATAAGGCATTGTTCCAATAAGATTTACAATTGAAAGTAATCTTTCTATTTCACTCATATTCAATTCTATGATTTTATAGTACTAATAAACTAAATATACATTATATAATATTACTAGGTATATTTCCTACAATTTTATATGGAATATTTGATGGAAACATTCAGAAAGTTATTTTAGCGTGACCTAAAAAGTATTTAAATTATAGCAATGTTTACTTATTGATGGTAACTGTTGTTTTTATTATCAAAATGACTAATAAACACAAATTTAAAACATCAACAACAATTTCATTATAAATATTGATATTCAATTCTAATCTTTCTCATTTTCGTCTAAACAATTCTATTGAAAAGCTAATAAAATCTATAGAGAATCACATACGTAAATCGATGAGGACACATCGATACATCAAATCTATTATGCGTGTCTAATAGATTTTTTTTGGCACTAGCCCATTCACGGCGCGCAGCGTGGAGCCCCGTCAATGGCCATTGTGGCATTGAGCCGAACCGACCGACAAACTTTTATTTGTAATATCCCTAAATGGCTGTTGTCGGGATTAAGGTGCTTGATGCATTGTCATCCCTGAGAGTGGAGATCGACAAATCTGTGGAACAGTTACCTTTTGGCCGTTTTATATTAACTTAAAATGACACAAAAGATCTCGAGATCTGTCATTCCAGATAGTGGCGCTTTTTGTGGGATTAAACACTTTAAGCGATTAGAACCGTTTTGATTGTTTATTTTGGATGGACGTTTTGAGATGTTTATTCAATATAGAGTGGTATTAAGTATTAGTATGGATAATATAAAATAATAGATATTTTACGGTGACTCTTAATGATATAATCATACTAGATGACCTACTTTTTGTCTGTTTAGTTATTTAAAATTAATTAAAACAAAAAATCGTAAATTTTACTGTTATTTTTATTTAAATAGATAGATATAAATAAAAAAAATCTTAATAAGTAAAAAAAAAAATAATTATTATCTCTAAGTTTTAATACATATAGGTAAAATGTTAAAGGCTATTTCACTATTAAACAGGCATACAAACAAACACACATAAAACGTGTTATAAATAAGATAAGATCCTTAAAACCCGAAACATGGAATCACTCACACCTCATTAAAATTAGTCTAATTAAAATATTTGTCTCAAGAAGCAATTATGAAAATAATAAATCTATAGCGGGGACGGTAGCGACGGGGACCCTTCCATATATCTTTTTTATCGGCGTTGCGACGTGTTTAACCCGTTCATTGACAAAAGGTATTTAAATTAAGCTGTCGGCGAAATATATTTACGAGAACGACATTTCGGCCGACCGTTAAATGTCGTCGTCATTTCAGTTACAGTTTTAGATTTTACTAGACGAATACTTATATATAGAGAAATAAGCTGTATATAGGTACTCTACGTAAATATTGAGTTTTTTTTGACTAAAAATCTCAAATAAACTTCTCTAATCCGTTGGGCACATGATTTTACGGAAACATTATTTACTTAGGCTACCTAAATATACTTTTATCTAAAGTACAGAGTATAAATTAGTATTTTATATTATGAAAAATATACTTCTAAATAGATACAAATATTTCTAACTGAATAACTTATCCTTGAAATTGTTTGATACTTCAAAATATTAGGATAAGTCGTTACTCAAAATGATCAAACATAAAAATAACAGATTTAAAAAAATTAAGTATGTAGGCCTTAAGTATGTAACCTACCAATATTGCTCTAAAACACACAAACAAAACAACAACAATTTTAATCTTCCATTTTTAATAATATAAGAAATTAATTAGTTTTAGTGTGCGTTCATTAAATCGTCTGGTAAGTTATTTATGCCAGCGTCAGTCAACGGGACGTCTGTCGCGTGACAAATTTAACAATGCGAACGGGAACATAAATAGAAAAAAAAATAATGATGTACGAATCTGTCAAGTTAAGTGTTCGGAGAGTATTTATTGGGGACTTAAATAATTGCAAGGAATATTAGCATTAAATTGAGAGTAAGTAGGTACGAACGTTAAATTTTGTTATCTAAGGTAGAGAGAAATCTTGTAAATTTGTGCACTGTATCCCACACATAACATTGTAGGCAGAGGGAACTTGGGAACCTAGTGTTAATACTCACTTCGTTCCCATTCAGAAACTTCCATTATCCACTTTCCGCCGAATTCTGGATGCATTGTGTATTGAGTGGCGGAACTCAACGCCTCACTTTGTCTCTTTACCAGAGCGATGAAATGAAAACTTAGTTACAGATATACTAGTGAGTTGTAATAAGATTTATGTATGTTAAGATTCTTGATTTCTTTTAATTTATCATAAAATTATTAGGTATTAACAAATATATCAAATTTATTGATAGTTACTATATACGTTGTCAATTAAAAGTCGATAGTAAAATAGACATACTCTTGCAAACATTCCTTCATCACAGTACCTTAGTAGGCATCTACATTTTTTTCAATATTCTTACAAGGGCACTTAACCTAGCATTATAGCTCCTTATTAAAATTTTACATAATATATTCGCATAAAAAGAGCTAACAAGTCTCCATTGTATAATAAGAACAATTTCAAAGGAAAACATCATTGAATACTTTAAAACTGCATGAAGATAATTAGTAAACAATTACGTATACTTTATATGTTAATAAAAATATTATTTTTAAAGTTCACACTTGTATATTCTTCTTCTTGTATCATATTTTTATCTTTCTTGATAATTTAGCTAATTATTGCAACAAAAAAAATGCGAACAAAAAATAAATATAACATTATAAGAAAGGCTTCACTTATTATGGATTCGTATAATAGAAACTAATTGGTCATGCGATATTGACTTGTGTTACAATGTAACAAGAATTATAATAGCTTACATTAATCAAATATAAGTCGTTTTATTGACCATCGAATGGGAACAGTAGATATAATTTAAGACGTCATGTCTATTGCGGTTTTAATACTTGAAGCGTATAAACGACTCAAACAGTTTGACCACAAAGTGGCTCCGGCTTCCTGCTATCGCCACAAATGACCTTTTAATATAGCAAGTTACTTATGTTAATATAGACTTTTGCTTAAGCATAGATGAATTCATACTATCCTTATATTTACGTACTATTGGAAACAGTTTAGCCACTTTGACGCTAACCGGGCTATGCCCTATATTATGATTATTCATTTTGAATCCCATTCAAGTTGATTTTGTTTCAAATACCTATAATGTATAACTACTTACTAACTCTTTGCCTCATCACCAAAGCGAAAAAATGGAAAATTAAATATTTCATTCCCCCCGTATGGGAATCGAATCACACAACCGTCGCTTTTACATTCCCACATCGTTTTCTGCTTGTACCACGACGGCCTCAATAATATTTTATCTCAAATATATATTGAAAATTATATAGGCACCTATATTATTTAAAATATACTGAAATAAAATAATGATGTTGGTATAAAGTTAATATAAGAACGTTTTTCTTGTAATTGTTATTTTCTATGTGTTTTAAAAAATACATAGTCGGCCTTATTTTTCCATAATATTACCTTGTGAACATGATACATGCATGGAAAGGGCATGTAAGCTAAGCGTAGGCTAATTTCACACTGTTATGGTTCAATCTTAGGAACCTATAATAACTAAGTATCTATTATTTTAAATAACGGACTAGAAATACTTCCTACACGTATTTTTTTAAATTTCCATCCAACTTTATGAACCTACTTATTTCTTAATTATTATGCTTATGAAAAAACATAATAAACATTAATTAGCAAGTGATTTTTTTTTATTTTGCCGCTCTCGTACCGAGGCAAAGCGCGGCGTTAAGTTCTGTCACTCAATATACAATGCCTCAAGAATTCAGCGGAAGTGGGGACTGATTGTTGACAGTCTTAATACTAAGTTCCGTCATTTCCACTGCCTACCCTACTTTGTGCGGGATACAGCGTGAAACCTAAAGAAATTACAATAAAATATTCAAATATTATTCTACAAAAACATACTTATAATATTGTTTTTTAGTACATATAGAGGAATTAAAAAATAGGCAAATTTATTAGTACTAAACCTGCCATTTGGAGATCATTAACATCATCAAAATCGTTGCACTCGCTTCTGTATGCACACCCCCTACCTACCCGCTTAAAAATATAAAACCAATGCCAATATAGCTCTTCGTTTAGGGGATGAAAAGGTCCTAAATGGGATTTGAAGGCGTGAATACGTATTTGCAAATCATTGCATTAGCCGGGCTTGTTAGTGGCGCGGCGCGAGCAGCCATAATGAAGGTGGAGTGCAAGTCACGGGAGCGGAGGCGCCGCGCCGTCATCGCGTCCTGTCGATATGTGATGTTCCGACAGCGGAGAACGGTTATTTTCAAAGATGCACCTCTAATTAATACCCACTACCCGATAAAAAGTGAAGGAGCCATTTTTAGTTTCACTTTGCACTGACAAGGTCGGGCTAGCTTTACATTTATGTTTTTTGAATGTTTTTTTTTATATTATTTGTATTTTGTTTTAATTTTGAAGGCAGTTGTGGTACAAGGATGTAAGGGTTTGACTGTAAACGTGATAGGTTATGGGTTCGATTCCCTGTCGAAGAAATGAAATATGTAATATTTTCATTTCTTCACTCTGGTGGTCTTTTTGGGAGGGGAGGTGGTCATTGGGAGGAAAGTGTGGTGCGGAGTGTCTTAACACTATACGAGTACTCTTTGCCTACCATGCAGCATGGTGTAGTGCACTTTACTATAAAGAACAAACGTATATATTGCATGCATATAATATTTATAACTCCATACCTACGTAGTAAGAGCAGATCTCTAGTAGAATATAATATTATCCTTGTAACGCGATTATGATGATGATGCATCCAATAATGATGATTAATCGTACTAGGAATTGTGAATGGCGCAATGATTCAGACAAATAAATTGTTTCCAGTGTATTTTTTTAGCTTCACACTGTATCCCGCACTCCGTACTTTCCGCCGAACTCTAAGTACGTTATATTGTCGAGTGGCGGAGCTCGACGCCGCCATTTGCCTCGATACCAGAGCGGAGAAATGAAAATATTAAATATTTCATTACCACGAATGGGAATCGAACACACAACCTGACGCGCTCACAGTCACACGTCTGCCTGGTTTTTTTACATAAAAAAAGTTTTTATATCATACAAAATGTCACTAAAAGTGTTATGGCACCATCAATTTGGCACGTTGGCCACAGAAGAAAGCCGAGGCCCCCCGGAGTCGCCGCCCGCAGCGCTCCTCCACGGCGTCATTCAAACTAATCTGCTTATCATAACACCGTAACGTATTCGTTATTAAATTCATTTAGCTGTGACCCTCTCTGTCTAGATATCAACTGAGAATTATTTTTTATCAAGTACATTTATTTTTTATTCTTTTATATGTATTGTTTATATCAATCAGATACTTTTATCTATGCGTATATTTTTATTCTTTTTTTATATTCTTTTATATCAAAAGTGTCTAATTTAGTTTTTAAAGTGTAATTTAAGAATGTTTAATTTGGTTTTATTCATATTTTGGTTAAATGCTTAAGTTAAAATATTAAGAATAACTTAATAAACATCTCGGTGCTAAAGTTATGTAGATACCTATGTGTAAACAATTTTGTCTAAAGCATGCAAATAAGAAAGAATAACGTTCAAGTAGATATATATTATATTAAAATGTAAATCTATGATCTAATTAATGTAAAATGCAGAGTTGATAAGAGAAAGAAGTTTCTAAAAGCGATTAATAGATATTCCATAACATATATAATAGCGTCGCGTCAATAGAAATCACAAATAAATCTGTTATTAGCTCGAGTATGGACCACTTAATGCCGATATTTAAACTGTTTTTTTTTATTCTGCATCCCGCATATAGCAGAGTAGGCAGAGGGAACCTACTGTTCAGACGCTGCGTCCCCCACCTTCCGCCGAATTTTCGAAACTAGCGTGTTGACTGGCGAAACTCTACGCCGCGCCTTGGTAAAAGAAATGAAAGTATTGATAAATAATACCTAATTCATTTCCGCGAGTAAGGATCGAACCCACAACCGTCGCGTCCACACGCTTGTGCCGCTGCGCCACGACGGTCTCTAAACCAATTGATTTTATTAAAAGGATCAGGCGTACACTCAAAGATCGAAACTGTAAAACCATTGGCCATGTCCCATTAGGAATGTTATAAGTACTATCGGAAATTGCAACTATCAACTGTAGCATCCGGATTTTAACTGTAAATTTTCCGTCCGCAATTTGTGATTGTGTTAGACTTGTAGATTTTAACAAAGCCATTAATGTTTCAGAACATTCTAAAATAAATATAATTCTCTTCTGTGACATCTCACTAAAATTAAATTAACTTATCGACTAAAAGATAATTTAAAAGATTTTGTATTTTAAAATGTTAAAGAAAAATAAATTTACAATTTATTTTAAATGCATTATTTAATATTCAAGCAAGCAGATACCTTACATTATCATATATATCTACATAGGAAAGACATTATAATAATAAAAAACTTTATCGAGACGGCATTGAATTCTTAGACGTACTCGTAGCTTTTTCTACTTAATTTACTTTATAAACAATATTTTCAAATGAAAAATCTCGAGACCGGGCAACTAGACATTAGGGACGCGTGTCACATTAAACTCCCTCTATACTATAGAGAGCTATATTTTATATCCTCCACGACGCAGGCAAACCGCCATGAATACTCCGCAGCACACTTAAGGGTTTCAAATCGCGCCTGCCATTGATGGGCATAATGTTCACGTTGTTGATCTTTTGGAGGGTCCTTGACTAATTGATAGCGCACATTTAAAAACGTCCGGTTCAGAATTGTGACATAAATTTTAATTTGTTTATCTTTTATTAAACAAATTATAAATGCTATTTACTTATATTTTATAGAACTGTATTGTAGAGTAAATATATGGTACTCATATACTGTACTAATATTCTAATTCTATTTAACACATCAAACGTTGCTAGTTTATTAACAATACATACGCAACGCAACTTTACTTTTAAACGAAAAAAAACAAGAAAATATAGAATTTTATTCAAATTATATTTTAAATGCAATACTAATATAAAAATATACAGAAAAATCGAATGTGATATGGTTAGGTCGCGTGGCCTAGACCGCCCGCCGTGACCGACGCTGCTATGCTAATTCAATTGTGTTATGAGAGTGGATAGCGGCGAGCGATACCATCGACTCCGCCCGCATTATCATAATAATACGCGAGTCACCTCGCAGACGCGCCTTGACGGTGTCGACATGTTCAATATCCGATACACAAACGATACCAGAACCAGTACCTACCTACGTACGAGTACCTATCTACATATAGAACATGCACAAACGTGTTTGCCACATCTACATCCATGTAAAGCATGCTAGCCGTGTGTAAGTTGCCACAAAATATAGATTAAGCCTTGTGATCTTGTTGAGTCACGGAAAGTCTTCGCTTAACCGATTCGAAGAAGTGTGAAATGTGGCGAAAGCGGTTCTCATGGTACGACGCCGGTGGGGAGTGTTCTGCTGCTTATTTCTTATCGGAAACACGTTATTCTAGCGGGATGCAAATTGAATTATGAGACTTTTTATAGCTATTCATTGTTTAATATTTCCGCTTTGTTCTCGAGCCGATGCGTAAGTACGTGACGATCCAACACTCAACGCCTTGTAATGGCTGGCTCTCTGACGGAGTGTTAGAGATAACTCGCGCGTCGATTACGCTTTTCCACTCGGTTCGTGGCGGCAAATTACAGTATTTTATTTTATTACTTGCCTAATTATTGCTATTATTAGAGTGAACAAAATTCTTTTCGGCCAAGTAAAAGCCTCGATGTTAACATGAACTCTATCATAATATCTTTTGACATCAAAATCATCATCATCATCATCAAGGTCATTGCAATTTATCTAAATATTTATATTTCTTTATAATATTCTATATTTGGATTTTTATTGTTAAGTAATATCCACATATGTTATTATATGTATTTTTAAACTGAAAAATAATAGGTACATACATACGTTTATAATTTGCTTACCTTATTTCTCCAATTGTACAACTTATTCTTGTGAATTTGTAAGGCTTTTTGTATTAATAATTACTTGCAATTACTTACAAGCTGGTGTTTTTACTTTATTGAATAGTATAAAATACGTTTAAAAAAGTCCACATGGTGTTACTGTTATGTTAATTAATGAAAGAAATGTCGTGAAATGTCATTTTGAATTGCTCGTCTTTGTCTCATGCCTCTAGCTACCATATAAAATATAAGAGTTGCTAGCAATAAATAACATATAATCAGTAAAAAAGTATAATATTTAAGTGCTCTTGCTCTCTAACACTGTGTAAATGCCGTAATAAGTATATTATTGTGATACGTTAGACGCGGTCAACATTCAACTTCACAAATAATATAAATTAAAATTTTCTGGTAATATTATTGAATTATTTTATTTGTTTGTTACTATAGTAAACGATACTAATTATTATAATTTCGTTGAGAATTATTGGAATTATCTTGCTACCAAAAATACGTGACTTTAAATGGAGTTTAACGATGTTTTCTCGGAACTGCAGATCGTGGCCGAGGGCGATGTCGAACCTCACGCAACGCTTTAAGATTCATTTCGTAAAACAACCTTGAACTTATCTGGCCTATTATGTTAATTTTGCAACAGCTAGAGCGATCTATCGGAAATATCATTTCAAATAAAAAATTGATAAGTGTTTTGTAAGTCAATTAGGTCTTTGGTTAAATAAAAATAATATATTTTCTTATTCTTTCTTTATAGCTTAATGTTAAACAATGATACAAAGTCATAAAACAAAGGGAATGGAAAGGGATACCATATTTCCACTCGGTATTCGTTTTTTACTGGGACTCAAACTGGTTTTTTTTTTCAAATTGGCTCCTATTATCTGAACTCTGGCGGTGAAGGTCGGCCGACACTTCAAAATTTTGGAGCAGATTCCGTCACGCAAAATATTGTATTTTGGTTATAGATACAATAATCATCACAGATTTATAGAATGTAAAATTAAAAATATGTTGGCACAAAATTCAGTTCGGTTCTTTATAATTAGTTATTATTTTTACATTTCTTGTACATAATACACATATATTATGTATATATATATATAGGTATATTTCCAAATTATATGTATGTATATAGATATAAAATCAGTCATGGCGCCGAGGCCCAAAGTGTGACTGTAAACGCGACTGGTTGTGGGTTCGATCCCCACTCGAGGAAATAAAATATTTATACGCACGCAATACCTCCAGAATTCGGCGGAAAGTGGGGAACGGAGTGTCTAAACACTAGGTTACCCGCTGCCTACCCTGCTGTGTGCGGGATACAGCGTGAAGCTGTTTTATTTTAATTCTTTTAAGTTATTATACTAAACAATGATTTCTTATTTAGTCGGTAAACATTTTTTGTGGACGCTTCACTTTAACGTCAATTAAATTGCCGGTGAATGAAGGCGTGAACATGCGCTAGTTATAATGGTCGTCAGACCGCTCCACGCGCCCACATGGCTGTCCAAAACCATACCACGCCAAATTATTTATTTAAATGGAAATTATCGGTTTGTGACGTCCGCTTTTCACGGGCATGTGCGCCTAATTTGGTCGTCATATGTTACGAACGCAGTTTTTGTTTATAGTTTCAAATAGATGCAATACGGTTCGTTAGTATATTTTTCACGTTTTTATTATTTATCAAGTTTATTTATATTATGTTATATGCAAAAATTGCAATGACTGTCTGCACTTTACAATAGTCCCAATATAAAGTCAATGTCTTCATATAGGCTTTATAATCCAAAATAATTTATAAAATGATTGTTAGACAAGCATATTTACATAATACGTCTCAAATTAACTTTATAGCGGCGTTGAGTTCCACCACGCATCATGCAATGCTTTCAGAATTTGTAACAAAATGGGGGACGGAGTGTCTTAACACTACGTTTCCTCTGCCTATTCTGCTGTCAAAAAAATACTACGTGAGACGTACTGGGTATACGTTTGCCTAAATGTCATACTAAAATTCATTCGATCAATACATTCATACTCAGTCATGACGTAAAATGACCCACAGAACAGCGTTTTACACTCGGTCGCTCGCGTTTGATGGCAGCTAATGTGGAAATAATGTCTCGCCATCATTATCTTTTACTTAATCTGTTACTACCGCCAGTTTTACAACACTATAAGTTGTTGGATAACATAAATAACCAAATAAAAAATATTTAGTTCATGCATTTCTTAACAATTTGAGTTTTTATTTAGCATTAAAAGATAAATGTAGGTATATTCACACACAATTTTCTTAATTCTTGTAAACCTTATTCAATTCTAATCTTTATAATATTATTGTAAAGTAGAAATATAGACAATTACAATACATCCCTAAGACTAACTCAACTGTCCGTACAGTAAAATCAATAGGATATTCTCCCTCAAGTATCGAATTGCTGGCGACAGAGACAGAACCCCTTGCTCACTGTCCGTAATTAGGCCATTCATTATTAGAGCTTTGAATTATTTCGTAATTCGATGTCACACTTAAAATTGGATACTAACAACGTAATAAACTCAATAATTATCTCTCTAATTGAATAATTATTTTAATAAAATTATTATTATAATTATTATAAATGTTATATCATAAGAAGGAGAATGTTTAAAAACTTAGTGTGGTATAATCCATACATGTATTCCGAGTATTAAGATATTCTTAAATTTAAATTATACTAAAAATTTTTCATCTTTCTGTTTAGACAATAAACTAAAAGCACTACATATTTGCATTTGAATAACAATAGCAAGCCATTGGCTTGCTGACGCCGTTGGCGATACGTGAAATATTGTTAAGAAATAATCGAGAAATTTTGTCGATTGAATCGAAATTTATGTTTAGACTTTACTATAATCTGCCGAAGGCTTAATTCGATTTCGAAATATAAGTTTTTTTTTTCCAACTTGAATTTACTGGTGAAAATTCGATCATTATGAATCGATGCTGTATTTACCATGCTTTGACGCGACAGCGAGAAGCAAAAAAATATACAATTACTTAGAAAATATATGCTTGGGGTAATATAATTATAATATAACATATATAAATATAGACATCATAAAAATAATTTATTATTTATTTAATATGTAAATGTGTAAAAAAAAACAATTCAAGCTAACATAACGAATTGCTATAGCAAAATAATATTATATGTAGAAAATAAATCCATTATCCATATTAGCAGTTTTCTATTTCAGTATAAGTTTCAAATATTACTATTTAATTTTAAGTCTTCTTTACGTCATCTATGGACACGCCCGTATTCATATTTATTTATTAAACGAAATTGCCTTTGTGGTCTAATAAGTAATCGAGAACTTTTTTAAGACGTACTTCCTTATAAAATTTCGACTTCTTTAATGTCTTTTCCAAAGGTTAACTATCTCTGTACCAAATTTTATTAAAATCGATTAATTGGTTTAGACGCTAAACAGTAGGTAACACTCAGACAGACCTTTTTTTATTAATTATAATATTAGTATGGATAGTATAAGTTTATGTTATAAAATCTGGTTTTTATAATTGCATTTACAAATAAGATTTTTTTAAATAAATTAACTTCTTAAACAAATAACATATTGAAGCTCAGTTTTCGATTAAAGAGTTCATTATATTAATGGTGTGTTGTTAAAAAAATATTAGCTCATAAGTTTATGGTTATGAATTTTATGAAAATATAATTTCCTTATAACGACTGATCGTCTTAATAACGCGTCGAGGTAAGCGTTTCGTCTGAATATTCATTTCGTCTCATCATAATTTTGGTAGATCATTTTAAAGTATCCAATCTTGACGTTCGTGCCTTTATAATGTATCAGCAATTGGTTTTCTCACATTAATTACCTAAGTAATGTTATTTGTAATAGTATCTATGTTTTTTTTAATAATAATAATCTCTATGATTGGGCATTCTTGGACGTACATACCCGATATATGTACTCGTGTGTGTATTGATTATGATGTGATTACCTATATCAATATCGATAGCAATTTTTTTAAACGTGTATCTTGTAAACTAGTTTCTTGATTCGTCTACCTTAACAAGAACTAAACTATAACTAAAAGCCAGACGTAGTGCCGGGCATAAATATGTGATTGTAAACATGACAGGTTGTAGGTTTGATTCCCGTTCGAGGAAATTAGATATTTTTATATTATATTTTGGGTTTTTCGCTCTGGTATCGAGGCTAAGCTCCGCCTTCACTTTCGATATTCAAGATACAATGATTAAGAATTCGGTGGAAAATGGAGAGCGAAGTGTTTTAACACTAGGTTCCCTCTGTCTATCCCGCTACATGCGGGATATAGCGTGACGCTTAAAAAACAAAAAAAAACACTTGAAGACATTAAAGACAGTAAAAAAAATACAAACGTATAGCGAAGACATCTAGCAAACCTACACTGTCACTAAACCAATCAACATTTCAAACACCCTATATCATGTAGTCTTTTAATAAGTTCAACTATAGTTGCATACTTCCCGTTGTCGTCCACTCGACTATTATTACGTAGTTATAGAAGTACACAAACACAGTGAAGGATGTATTAAGTGAGCATTGATTAAGTTAATAACTCCCGTTTCTAGTTAATAGCGAAGCCTACCCGCAATTTAGTAATTCGATTTATTGGCCTCTTTTATACATCCGGCTACCTTTCAAGCTTCATAATTTGCTTTAGTTATTTTTCTTATTGAACTACTATAGATAATTTTGTTTAATAATAAGTAAATGTCAAACATAGGTAAGTAATTTGGTATTTCGAAATCATGATCGCGAGTTAATAATTAATATTGATTACTCTTAATATGTATAGCATTTTCTAGAAAAAAACTCCTCTTAATTAGAGAAAATCTTGTAATTTACCCAATATCTATACGTTGTGAAGCACATTGTGTTTTGTGACAAATATCCGATAAAGTAACTTTAATAGTTAATCTTATGACAAATTAGCTGAAAATAATTTACAATTTAACCATTCCAAACAAAATATATTACCCAATAAACACATATCTATTAAACTAAAAAAGTTACTTTAATAAATATAATCCAAAAAGCTTTTCAACATTTGTGAATGCGAGAAGTGCTACGTTCTCAACCGAATTACCTGTTCCGATACTACAATTTGGTGCTCACGTAAGGTGATTTCGTTTTATTCCGGTTCATATTTTTTATGACA
Organism: Heliconius himera; assembly: GCA_021202915.1. Classification (NCBI taxonomy): domain Eukaryota; kingdom Metazoa; phylum Arthropoda; class Insecta; order Lepidoptera; family Nymphalidae; genus Heliconius; species Heliconius himera. The sequence continues at coordinate 300,247 of JAJHJA010000236.1, forward strand.
ATGATCTTCGTCATTTTTGACAAGGAAAAGGCCATCAAGTCTCTGTGGCGATGGCGCCGGTGTGTCGGCGCAACCTATAGCTACGCTTTGATCCAATCTGTGGTTAGCTGAGTCAGTTGACGACCAATTATCTGTATCATTCGTTGGGGCCCAAATGGAGCATAATGTCTAGGGTAATTATGACTCCCAGACATCACTGCTTGCTTCTCACATTGATTTTAAACATAATATAATATTGCATCATTAAAAGGAAAATTGTCAGATTATTTAATTTTTAGGTCAGTGTTAATACTTTTATAGAGAGGTATTTTAAGTAATATTGTTTTATGATTTTTTATTTCATGCACTGAGATTTTTGAAGCAGTGAAGTTGTTTTATTCTTCCGTTTTATATTAAGCATACACCTATGTATACTTTCAAAATGCAATCTGGGCTCAGACCACTTTGCCACATCCAGGGAAAATATGGTGAAACATATATTTTAAATATCAATGCAAACTTTTAGCACTTTTTTTAAATGTATAATTAACTACATTACATTTTTTTTTATTAGGTCAGCATTAAACTGCTTAGTTATAAAATGCATCCCTATCGTATGTGAAGTTTATATTATTTCGATATTTCAAAATTACTAACCACAAATGTACGGTACATAACACAAATTAAAAGCAATTGCTTAATTTATTCGTTTTAAATAATTGAATGTATGAAAAATACCTCTTTGACTTTTTGTAAGTAGTGCACTCAAACTCATTCAGACTTTGAAGTTAATATGTTCCATACTTGGACAGTCCACTAAAAAAGTAGGTAATTCTGGAAGAAACCAAGAGCGTTAAAATTTTTCATATGTGAAGAAATTATTTCCTGTTACAGTATTTTTTATATCTTGATTTGTTTATTATATCACATATTTTTTAAGTTCATATGAATATTACTCACATTTTAAAACATCAAAAATCTTAATCGGGTAAAAACCCAATCTTTCGCCACATGTCTTGTGCATTAAATGACTAACGTGACGACAATTTAATTTGTCCATTACAAATAAAAACGAAGTGTAACTAAAATACTTATTTAGAAAAATACTTATTTAGAACGTATAAAAATTTGAACGTAGCAGGACTCGAACCTGCGCCTCCTGGAAACCGACCAGGAGTAATTATACTTATTTTTAAACATTTTTAAAGTGTTATTTCACTTCCCAAGTGTGGAATAACACTTTAAAAATGTTTAGACATAAGTATAACTACTTCCAAATAAATCATTAGGTTTCTTAATTAAAACAAAATTATTTTGCATTTCTTATTAAGATTTAACGACGTAATTTAATATTTTGACGCTTTTTATCAAATAAACTTTCTAGTATCTAATTTAATTCGTCTCTAGGACGTGATCGAAAGCTGTTGTAAGGCCGCGCGCACATTGCGGCGACAGCTGCGCCAATCACAATGTGATGGGCGTGGCACCGCACCCCGGCCCGGCGACTCGTGATCCCCGGATTATATTATTGCGTACAATGAAACTTTTTTATCGAGCCTTTGTTTCATACTAGGGTGAAATATCCGGTCGGATGTCCCTTTTTTCGTTTTGTTGAATGCGAAATGAATACCAACTAAAGGATTGTGTGCGACTCTTTCGCTTATATGTAGTACATAATATCTTAAACATTTCTAAATCAATTTAAAAAATAATTGTTTGTACTGTACAACTAGTTTCACGCTGTATCCTGCATGTGGTAAAGTAGGGAGAAAACCTAGTGTTATGGCACTCCGTTCCCGCCGAATTCTGAAGGCATTGCGTTTGTGTTGCGGAATTCAACGCTGCGCTTTACCTCGACACCAGAGCGAAGAAATGGAAATATTTTATATTTCCTTTCCTCGAGTGTGAATCGAATCCACAACCTGTCGCTTTTAAATAATTGTACATAATTGTCGATATTTGTCATAATTGCCTACTTCAGCATGAAAAGTTTAACGTGACGAAAATATTTTTTAATTACGACGTCCTGCGGCGTTGGGCAGTAGCGGTCGGGAGCTGTCACCGCTCTGCCTAATTGTAAATACGCTACCTATAAACATCAACAATTTATTTATATTGTTTTTGATGGCCTCGGGCTCAACTCGAACACCACTGTATTAGTTCTCATATAAATTAGACTATAAATCAGGTCCGCCTGATTCTCACGGTCCCTATGTAAATTCTTAATTAAGCCTGCATAATAGGGAAACTAATAAACATTTGATATTATTAATGTTTTATTCTATATCTTTACAGGAGCACCCGAGTCTGCGCGGCACGCCTCTGGCGATGCTTGCTGCACAATGCAACAAGCTTTCAAGTAAATCCCCACCCCCTCTGGCTGATGCGGCAGTTGGTAAAGGATTCCACCCATGGAAGAAGAGTCCTGGTGCGCACTCTCCACCTGTAGCGGGTGTAGGTCAACGTACGCAGGCGTCTGCGTGTGGGCCATATGCACGTGCACCAACGTCATGTGCCGCCGCACCTTCCTACGGCAATGATCTTTATTTTCCTTCATCGGGAGATCAATTATTAGGGAAGAGTGAATCTAGTGCCAGTCTAGGGTCAATGTACTCAAGACATCCATATGAATCATGGCCATTTAATGTTGGAGGCGGTGGAAGTAGCGGTGCGTTGAAAGCTGCAGAAATGGGTGGCGTTGGTGCTGTAGGTAGCACTTGGTGGGATGTACATAGTGGTTGGTTGGATGTTGGAGGACAAATGGCTAATTATGCTGGACAAGATTATTCCCAGCTTACGCATTCGTTGTCTGGGGGAGCTCATTTACTTCCACCAGCGCCTCATCTTTTACAAGATGCTTACAAATCTGTATTACCTACACAAGGATCGTTTGGACTGCACACTCCCGGATCTCCTGCTCCACCCGCCCAAGCACCGTCCACCCAGGTCTCAGAGGAGATACGCTGGTCGCGCTACATGCGACTGTCCCAATTGCCAAGAGGCGGAACGATTAGGCCCCGCAGGTGCTCACCTTAGAAAGAAAAATATACATAGTTGTCACATACCTGGATGTGGTAAAGTTTACGGTAAAACGTCTCACCTTAAGGCGCACTTACGCTGGCACACCGGCGAAAGACCGTTTGTATGCAATTGGTTATTTTGTGGAAAACGATTTACACGTTCCGATGAACTACAACGGCACTTAAGGACACACACGGGGGAGAAAAGATTCGCATGCCCCGTATGTAACAAGCGGTTTATGCGCTCAGATCATCTAGCAAAACATGTAAAAACACATAATGGAGGCAAAAAAGGAAGCTCTGAATCTTGTTCCGATTCTGAGGAGAACAGTCAAGGAGAAACTGGCGGAGGCCGGTCACCAGAACATCCCTTAGACGTGAAGCCGGGGGCGCTGGTGTGACGGGGGAGCGCGGCGCTAGGAGTGCCGCATCACGCTTCTGCACTTTTGTGATACCGCCGGCCGCGTGAACGTGACGTGTGACGCCGCCGTCGACCTCGTCTGTACATAGCACATATCAAGCAATGTATATTGAAGTGAAATCGTAATTAAAAGACTCGGTGACGTTGACAATGTCTCAGCATAGTGTGACGCATTAGTGGTGAAACTTGAAAGTGTACAGTAAAGATAATAAATAATAAAAAGTATTATCTGTTAACGTAATACATGTATGATATAATAGATTAAGTAGAAACGCACTATTAGTCCAAAATAACAGTTGTAATTTATTCCACTAATTATTTTTATTGTATAAATATCTATTATAAATTACCTCACCAGATTCTGTAATCATAAAATTTTAAATTTTATATATATATTACAAATTCTTCTTTCATATAAAATTTACATAAATTTTTACCACTTTTTTACAAGCACAGTATTATTTTAAACGATTTTCTTTATTTGCATAACATATTTTTTTATTAAATAAAAATTCAATTTTCCTATTTAAGTCAAGCATCTTTTATTATTTATAAAAATATTTACTTCAATAAAACTGTAAATGAGATAAAAAATATTATTGTACATAAAAAAATATTACCAATTTTCTTTACTTATATCGATATTGCAACATTATACATATTCAATAGATACATATTATACCTACTTTGTTGTTTTTATTGGGATTTAGTAAAATTTTACTTTTGATCTAAAAAAATATATTGTTCATTTTAACATAAACATTCAAAGTGATGTACACAGGTACAGAAGCATTTATATTGAAAAATAGTAAAAAATAAGCTATGATGTACTTATGAATTCAATAAATAATTTAAAGTTTTTTTACACGAAATTGTCTAACTATTACCTTACATATAAATTGTATAATAGTTCAAAAATGTCAAATATGAAATAAATTATTACCTTGTACAAATGACATTTTGCAATAAAAACATGTTATGATAAGAGTTTTTTTTTAATTTAGTTTAATTTAGTAAAGCTGTTATAATCAACGAATGGAAACAAACTTGTTCTATAAACTAGTTATATAAATCTCACATTGATCTGTAATAATATGGTATTTGATAAACATAAAATTATCTATAAATTTATATTTGTTATATTATGTACAGAATTGTGCGAATAAAATGCCTGATACCTATGATTTTATAAAAATTGAATTATTAAATATTTTTCCGCGTGGATATTTGTATTTTTATTTTAAAACCCCAAGAATAACTAAAAATTATGATCATATATTCAATAAAATCTGTAAAAATCGTGAGTAAGCTATTTGATCATGAGTAATATTTACTGTTCTACAATAAGCAAAAAAATAGTAAACAAGTACAATAAAACAATTCATCTTTAGCTATACCTACCATTTATATTAATATAATAATTTTATTTGTACACCACATAAAAAACCCACTTACAGAAATTTTTAAGGTAACCAAAGACAATGTACAAAAGACAGTCTCATATAGCCATCTCGTCCAGATAAGTCTTAGGGCGAAAAAAAATAGGTATTAAAAATAAATAGGTAGTAGGTGAAAGTACTAAACATATCCAACATTAACAATAAAAAATTACAAAGATAGAAGACAAATAATACAAATATGTAATAATAATACAAATATGTACATATACTAAAAAAATTACATGTATATACTTACATTACGTATAAATATACTGTATACATAGAATGTACGTAACAAGAAAGAAATAAAAAGTCTAGGAGGATATTGAGTAACCAAATTAGTGAGAGAAGTGCGGCATCGAATTCCGCTACTGATGGTAGGGAAGCGGAGTGTTGTATCACTAGACTCCTTCTGTCTATGCGGGATACAGCTTAAACATGGAAAAAAAGAAAACAAAAGAAAAAAAATTAGGCAATACTCAGTCATTATTTAAAGTGTGAATATTAATACATAAAGTTACACAGCTATTTTATTAATATTTTACTTCTTAAAATTTTATTATGTTTAACCTTAATGAAAAACAAATAAAGAATATCATAAATAAATTTGTCTATGTCAACAAAGCAACCACAAAATAAGCTCAAAAGTAAGCTTTATGACTGTAGAAAAATGATAATTTTCTTACATAGCGAGTTGATTACTACGCTTGAATGTAATTTATAGAATGGTTACAAAGACAGCGATCGGCGTAAAAAGTGAATTGAAACCACAAATAAAGAGATGATAAGAGGAGGGATGAGAGAGGGGGGGAGGTTTGGGCTCCGCGGGTGGGCACCAGCTCGTGCTTGAAAAAGTAAGTGGGACCGAGCTCATCTGCAAGCCGCAGATTCCATTATGGCGTCCGTGTCGTTTCTAGCTTAATCTTCGTTTATTAATGACGCGCTCTACGGTGGTCTGCCGCCGCCCGCCTGTCGTCATTGACATCTTTGTCACTTGGATACCTTTTTTTACCATTTCTCTACTTCTAATGAAAATTATTTTCTTATAAGCAAATAGGTATCGTATAGATACATTAAGATGTGA